>JAXDDX010000627.1:0-31084 GCA_034670405.1 Hoplostethus atlanticus
TCCCGCTTTGGAACAGGCCCCAGGTGGAGGCATTTTATTTTGTGGAATAAAGCATCCTTTGTTGATTTTACACCGGCCTCGTTTATACCCTGGGAATATTGGGACACAGAAGGTTTTACGGCCACACTACCTCGAGCAACAAGCCGCGAGTCAGAAACATTACTCCTGCAAGTGTGGCAAGGAAGGTTTTTTTGTTTAGTTAGCCACTACATATATATATATATATATAAAGGGTTACACTTCAAAATGCTATATGCTTATTCAGAGAAAATCAGTTCCCTCATGGCTCAGTCTCAGACAGAAACAATACAGCTGATCCCATCCTCAATATGTTATATATATTCCATACAGGTGTACAGCATGATACAATTAAGCAATTAACATCCCATCATGCTCTGGGGCATGTGTCAAAATGCTGAGAGGCCCAGTTGACCTCGAGTTTGGATCAAGATGGCAAGAGGAAAAGATCTCAATGACTTTGAAAGAGGTTCATTATTGGGGCGGATGGCAGGAGCTTCAGTCACAAAGACTCAACTGACTTTAATAGGAACAGGGACTAAAGGGACATCTGCTTTTAGACTTATGGGAAGACATCAGGAAACGGGGTCGGATATCGTGTGATATAGAATCAGAAATCAGAAACAGATTTATTGCCAAATATGTTTTCACATACGAGGAATTTGTCTTGGTGATTGATGCATAGCAATAAACAATAAACAAGAATAGGGGGGGCGGGGGGGGGGTTGGAGTCCATGTTAGCGGGGGACCCGGGCCTTGTTGATTAGGCCGGTAGCAGAAGGAAAGAAGCTGTTCTTATGGCGTGAGGTTTTGTTCTTGATGGACCGCAGCCTCCTACCAGAGGCTATAAAATTATGAATAAAATGGCTGTATCGGGGATACAGTCACGGCAAACCCATTTAACCAACAGCGAGACCTCAAGTGCCGTATTGCTTTTAGAAAACGGTTACAACTTATAGAAATAATTATTTGATGACACAGTATTATTTTATTTTCTAAATTATTTTTTTCTAACAAATTCATTGAAATAAGAAAGTATCTTTTGAATATATGTCAAAATGTTTCCACGGTTGCTAGGAGACGCATTCACTGTTACTGTATGGGATTTACTGTCACTGTAAAACACGCTTTCAGCCAATCTATTTCCAGGATGGAAACAACCGATTTCATAAAAATATAATAAAAACAAGATCTAGCCCAGACAGCTCAGTCAGAAGAACATGAGACTCTCTGTCTTAGGGTTGTGGGTTCGATCCCCACATAGGGTCCAGTACTGTATTATGACTGTAATGTAGTAAGATGAAACCTTACGTATAGTCTTTACTACATCATTTATGGCGATAGATAGTACATTGACAGTCTTGAGGTTTCATATATGGCATGGTTTCATTTATAATATTTTTAGCACAGCTTTTCAGTTCTTTAATATTGTTGGAACACATGATATTTAATAAGGTCTATACAATTTTTTATTCAACAATTACTTACGCATTCAATCTAGCAGCAATTTGTTGCCAATCTTTCTCTCTCTCCCTTTATTTATGGAAATCGTATTTCCCTTTTCATTGTAATATGGCTGAATTCTCCATAGACCTCCACTAAAAGTCGCTGTTCAGTGGCCGTGAACAATGCGGCTCTGTCTTTACCGTCATTTTTCCACATGATGAATCGATCAGATCCATGATCGACCTCTCGGGCTGCTTAAATAAACTGTGTATAACTGTGCACGCGCAATTATCTGGATTGCTTGAGCCTGGCTTGGATTAGCCAGATCACGGTGATTTAGTATGGGGTGTGATTTAGTATAGGGCGTGATTTAGTATGGGGTATGATTTAGTATGGGGTGTGATTTAGTATGGGGCGTGATTTAGTATGGGGTATGATTTAGTATGGGGTGTGATTTAGTATGGGGTGTGATTTAGTATGGGGCGTGATTTAGTATGGGGTGTGATTTAATATAGGGTGTGATTTATTCAGTGACTTCACTGAATCTTCTTCCTCCATGATAGCTAGCTAATTTACAATCTCCATCGGTTTCAAGACTCTTTCAACCAGGGGTGATTTTAGGACATGAGGTTTGGGGGGGCTGAGCCCCCTCAGAGTATGCAGGGTTAAATGTGACAATATTAAATAAATAAATAAATAATTAATTAAAAGGGGAAATATATATATACATTAAATAAAAGGGGAAATATATGAATAATTAATTAATTAAAATGGGAAATATAAGCTATTTAATTGTTCATTTCCACATTTATTTAATTATTTCCATATTTAATTATTTATTTCACTATTTACTTATTTCATGGTTGCTGGTCTGTGTGTGCACTGTGAAATGTAAATCTGTCAACGTCGTCCATCAAAGCCTGTGGGAGTGCCTTGCGTCTGATTGGTTGGTTAAGTTAAGTCAATTGCTTTTGCCTGCATCCTTCCTTGTTGCTTTGTTTTTATTACAAAAAACTGGCGGATCCTACCCAAGAGGTCTCTCATGACCTAGTTAGAAATATGTTAGCATTAGCAGAGAACATAGAGTCTAATATTGCAAACCCTGATTCAGTGGACAGGGTTTCTGTTGAATGTTAATGCTTGCTCAACGACTTGTGGAGTGGACTGTGTGGTGTGATGTGTTTCTCGGGGCCTGTTGGATTAAATTGGCTGCCTCCCGCAAAAGTTCTGGACAGCTTTTCAACATTCTGATAAATGAGTTGTAACATTAAGTTGAAGGTCATAACTATTTTCTCAAGTAACTGATGAAGTTCTTGGTGTACTTCTTGGTCGTTGAGAAATTGTTGGCAATCCAACTCATTGGCGCCTTACCGCCACCAACTGGATTGGTCAAACCAATCAGATGTTAGATTCCGCCCACAGGCTTTGATGGACGATGTTGACAGATTTACATTTCACAGTGCACACACAGACCAGCAACCATGAAATAATTAAATAAATGTGGAAATGTATCTATATATTTCCCCTTTTAATTAATTAATGATAGAATTATTTATTTATTTAATAGTCACATTTAACCCTCCATATGATATCATACATATCATACATTTTATTTAATGCGTGCTGCGCATGCACACGTCTCCTGCAGTTCCCGTATCTGTCCCCTCTGTCCCCGCACTTTATTCCAAAATGCAGCGCTAATTTCACATTGTTAAAGTAGATTGTTTTAATAACCTGAAAAAAGCACATGTTGACACACCAGCACCAACTCCAACCAATCTGCACTCTAAGTGGGCGGGGTACTACGCATGTTACTCACGCTGCGTCTTTTGTTGTGATCACAGTAGGGATACCTGTGCTCTGCAAGCAGGAAGGAAATGTAAGCCTCAGAGATATGGCATTTCTACTGACAACTTACTGACTTTTATGTGGTACGACTGTTTTTGTTCATCCATCACACAATTTAACTAACTAGCTAGGTTGCTGCTAATAACCTGGTCTATGTTGAAATGAATCCCGTTAGGTAGCTAGCTAACGATAGCTGGAAAATAAAAATGTTTATTTTCATATTACCAATTAGACATTGTCAGCTACCTAGCTTCTTATCGTGAATGAATGAGTGAACTGTATGCATCCTGTCTTCTTCAGACACAATGTACAGCAAACCAGCAAGAGAAAAAAAATCAAATCAAACCGTGTAACTTGAGTTATGCTGTTTTTGATAATGTTAGCTAAATAATGTCAAATTAATTTAACAAGCATACTAACAGTGTTGGGCAGTAGCGTTGCTACAAGTAGCAGCATTACTAGTTTAACTACATTTCTCAGTAGCGTGGTGGTAGTGTCGCTGTTTTCTGAATCAAATAACTTTTCAGTAGCAAAGCTCTTTTATTGATCAAGTAGTGCAGTAGCGTCCACACAAGCTACATTTCCCCAAGCATTTCTGAAGATCAAGCGCAGCGGAGCTTTCTGCTGCGGTCTGAAATAAAACTGCTAAGGATCAGTAAGTGACGCCAACGCCATACACAGACCTGTATGTGTAGCCGACAGAAGCACTTCCGACAGACCCGCGAGCTTCAACATTGACAGGTTGAAGTATAAAAATATATTGTATACAGATATATTGGAGAGAGAAAGACACAGGTCACACAGAAAGTCAAAATCTCTCTATGCTCTCTCTCCACATAGTAGTGGTCTGGTCAAGGTCAGATTTATGACTCTTCTAGGGCCTCACTAGCTTACTCTGCAACACTCAGGTACATGTTCATGGCACACATATCACATGTCTGTGACAACACAGCATCAGTACAACTGACACAAAATAATAAATGATAAATTCTAGCATTCTGTGCTAATTTACTTTCACACCACTCAACAAGTGATTTGTGGTATTGTTCTCTCAAGTGTAACATTATTTTCTGGCCCAAAGGGATTCTGGATCCTGCCCCCCTTCAGTCCCGAATAGGGGTGTAAAATTGCCTTTAACTACATCCAACACTAATATTGAGTTTTTTTGCTATTTTCTTTTCTCTATGTTGAGGTGGATTCTGATGGTGTTAAGGCTGCCGCATTCCTAGCATTTGTCTCTTCATGACCTGAGGATAACGCATCATCCACACCATGGTTGTTAGAAAAGAACGATTGGCAAATGGGATCCAAAAATCCTATACATTTTCTGAAATCTGAATCTGAAAGTCCAACAACACTTCAGAGGACTAATCCGATGGAGGGCGACGAAGAAGAAGAAAGAAAGTTGACAATGCAGGCTTCATGTCACAATGAGAATAAGACATATTTTTTGAAAAATAAATGTCAGCAGATGGGGGTAAAGTCTGTATTCATTGGATACCATACCGAGATAAGTGTGTAAAATAGAAAAGTTTTTTAATATGTTAAGAAATTGAGAGAGAATGGAAAGAATGGAGAGAATTTAAATGTGGTAATCAAAAACCGAAGCGCTACCACAGACTGGAAAAATAGGGTGGCACCTGAGAATATCATAATCTGTAATAACATCAGACAACCACCAGATGGCAATGAACCTACTAAATTTGACAGCCATGTTTGAGTCCGCCCATAATACGTCACCATCCTGCACTAGGAGATGCATTCATGTAACACTACAACAAGTGTATACAACTGTAGAAGCTGTGTATGCACAAAAGCAGAAACATGCTCATGCTTTCTTTGTTTCCCTCAGATATCAGTTCACATTTCTTGTTATAACTCAGTGGGAAACTTCTGATATGTGTGTTCCAGACAAACCATTTTCCATTTGCAGGGATGAAAACGGTGGCATCAAAAATTTATTTTCTAGTGGCGTCTGGGGACATGGTCTCCCGGGAACATTTTTTCATCAGCTTTAAAAATGTGGATTTGTAGTCATTTTTAGGATGACTATATTGTTTTTATCGACAGTATAAAAACAGTCAAACGAGAGCAGAGCAGGATCCAAGAATGAACCAAGTCAAGTGCATCACATTCACAGGCTATATCATTTTCAAGTATAGAACAAAGTTAATAACCAAAACTAGGCTACTTTGATCAGCGCTTCCCATACATAGATCAGAATAGATTGCCCTAATTGATACAAGAATGTTTCTTGTAGTGCAGGTCCAGTGTTGATAGCATAGAAAACAGCCAAGACAAGATGACATATCATCCCAGAGAGCAGTTTCAAATGTCACAACAGCATTCAGTATTGAATGTGCAGCATTCAGCAGGGAACCGGTCGGCTCGGTTCGCTCAGCATCACCAACATAGCTCGCACCCAGGCTGGGGTTGCCCACACAAACACAGAAGCATGACCAAGCATCCACAACATGGAATAACTCAGAAGAAAGGCAACGACTGTATGTCATTCAACTGAAATAAACAGTTTTTAAAACGCTTTTTAAAAATACTACTTGTTGAACAGACCTGTGCTTTCTTCCTGCAGCCTAATGTTACATATCTACATTCTCCCCCTAGTCGTTACTGACAACTACAATGTGCTCAACAGAAGATCTGACTCTCCGTTTTCGTTCCCTCTGACCCGCACCTCTCCTCAGAGTTATGTTAGATTCAAGACAGTGACGACCCCCCATTTATAAAAACTCAAAATATAAAACTGTCAGGTTCCCTGACAACCAGGACTCAGTCAAATGATTGGCTGAGCCAAAGAAGCAGAATTACAAATGCGCATCGTCACATTTGCTTGATGATATTTCATTAGCTCAGATTTACAGTTTCAGCGTAATACATAGCAGAAATTCAATCTCGTGATATGGCCAACCTTCTACGGTGGTAAATTGTCATGACTGCATTCAGATGTCTTGATGTGTGAATGAAGAGGTGGGAAAATAAAGATGTGCATCGTCTATACATCTGGTCCTAGGGCTGCGTTTAACTATGGAAAGAGAGAGAGGCAGAGAGGTTAAGAAACTCCAGGTTCTCTTACCCTCCACGGGTTTGGTAGGGGAGCAGGGAGGTGAAGGAGCTCCGGGTCTCTGGGAGGTGAAGGAAGTCGGTGTTTCTGTCTGGATGCTTCGGCTCTCTGAGATTCGTCCACCTCGTATGGAAGAGACTCGTCTGCCTCTCTCTCTCTCTCTCTATTTATCTGTGTCGGCGGTCTGGTTTACACCCGACAGAATAATAATGCCAACTTCTTGTGACGTGTTGTGTTCCCAGACTGGTTCTGTTACAGTACATACCACAAACTCCTTTAATTACAACTTATTACCCACTGACAGGACCTGTACTCGCCCACTTCTTTCAGTAAGATAGGATGCTCGTTTGGATTGAGGTGATGTGCAAATAAAGTTACTGCCCTTCCAGAATATGGTAGTGCTAGAGCCGCCGTTGAAACGTGCGGACTGTGCCGCTTGCTTTTCCCTTCCCAGGGTGTGAGGGACCCGGGGTTTGCAGTACGACTGGGAGATCAGGTGGTTTGAAAATAAGGGGTTTTATTAGCCCAAAATATGTACAATTATTTAAGATGGGTAACAAAAAACAGTAACAAAACAAGTAACAACAAAAGACATAGACTTCAACTTAAAGAACTGCTCTAGAACCGTAAAATAGTAAAAAAAAATAATGGCAGGGGCTGCGGACTATAACCGACTACCAGGGCAGACCCCCCGCAATTGTGAGTGCCGACGCATCCCTAGCGGACGACCTGAACGCATCAACAGTGCTAGCTCGCCGGCTAACAACAACACTGTTAGTGTAGCCGAAGTGAGTTCTACCGCTAGGGATGAACACACACTCTGTGACTGAGCACAGTGTGAGGAGGGCTCTGACGAGGGTGAACACCAGGAAAGCTGCTGGTCCAGATGGCATATCTGGGCGAGTACTTAAGTCCTGTGCTAATCAGCTAACTCCAGTGTTCACCACTATATTCAACATCTCCCTGGCTGAGTCTGTGGTCCCCGCCTGCTTCAAGAGATCCACTATTGTCCCTGTGCCCAAGAATGCTTCTCCAGCATGCTTGAATGACTACCGACCGGTGGCCCTCACCTCGGTGGTCATGAAATGCTTTGAGAGGCTGATAAAGGACTACATCTGCGCCTTCCTCCCTTGCTCCATGGACCCGCTGCAGTTTGCTTATCGTCCAAACAGATCCACAGATGATGCTGTCTCCCAGGTACTGTACACCACACTCTCTCATCTTGACAGCCAGAAGGGGGGCTATGTGAGACTGCTGTTCATTGATTATAGTTCAACTTTCAACACCATAGTCCCCACCAGACTGGCTGGCAAGTTGATTGAGCTGGGACTGAACACCCCCCTGTGTGCCTGGATCCTGGACTTCCTGACCGCCAGGCCCCAGGTGGTCAGGGTGGGCAGACACATCTCCAACCCCCTCACCCTGAACACAGGATCCCCCCAGGGTTGCGTCCTCAGCCCCCTACTGTACTCCCTGTACACACATGACTGTGTGGCCAGGTTCAGCTCCAACTCCATCATCAAGTTTGCGGATGACACAGTGGTGGTGGGCCTGATCTCCGACAACGACGAGAAGGCCTACCTGGAGGAAGTTGCTGACCTGTCACTCTGGTGCCAGGACAACAGCCTCCTCTTGAATGTCACCAAAACTAAGGAGCTGATTGTGGACTTTAGGAGGACACAACAACAGAGGACGTACTCACCACTGTGGATTAATGGGACTACTGTGGAGAGGGTGAGCAGGTATAAATACCTGGGAGTCCACATCACCGGAGATCTGACATGGACAATACACACAGACACTCTGGTGAGAAAGGCAAGGCAGTGCCTTTACCACCTCAGGCAGCTGAGGAAATTCAAAGTCTCTCGGAGGATCCTTCAGTCCTTCTACTCTGGAGCTGTAGAGAGCATCCTGACAGGAAGCATCACTGCCTGGTTTGGCAATAGCTCCGCTCAGGACAGGAAGGCTCTGCAGAGAGTAGTGCGTTCGGCTGAACGTACTATTGGAACTACACTCCCCACCCTGCAGGACTTGTACACCAGGAGGTGCAGAACCAGAGCCTGCAGGATCATGAAGGATCCTCACCACCCCAACAACGGACTGTTTCAGCTGCTGCGGTCAGGCAAGCGCCTCCACAGTCACGTTGCCAAAACAGAGACTGAGACGGAGTTTCTTTCCTCAGGCCATCAGGACTGTGAACTCCGACCTCACCTGGGCCCCCACCAAGACCCACACAACTGCCCTCTTATGCACACACACACACACACACACTTAGGTAAAGACTACACATAATTTATAATTTATATTATTTACATACAATTTCCCTTTTTTACTATATTTTTATAAAGTGCTCTTTTTGTAAATATTGTGTTGTTTTTTATATAGAGCTCTTACTGTGATATTGTAAATAGTGTGAACCTGTTATTTTGCCCTTTGCACATTTCTGCTGAGCATTGCCACTTTACATTTCACTGCACACCTCGTGTGTGTATGTGACAAATAAACTTCTTGAATCTTGAATCTTGAATCATTACACACAAGCTACATAACAGCCCTCCTTGTATGTGTAGGTGTCACGTAACCATACACGTGATTGACGTAGAAAATAAGTACATACATACCGATCATCACTCTGCTTCATGCAAATCAGGGATAATTTCTCTGGAATGTAACATAACAAGTCATAGACCGAAACTCCTCATGACTCGATAGGGTGCGATGAGTGAGAAGTGAAATAATAATAAAGTCACCACACTGTCAGATGTTTCACAGCAGCAATACAATAGTGATCAAATACACAGACACACTATGTACAATACTACCCCGACCTTCCTCTTAGCACTTGCCTTTTGTGTTTTATTTGTTTAAAAAAAGAATTGATGGATAGGAAGCTTATTGTACTTTTACCGTAGCACTGGTTCTGCTCTTAGATGCTTGTTTGGGGACGAGATGCACTTATGATTTGTGGTGACTAGTAGTTCTCTACCTACCTACGCTGAATGCACTTATTGTAAGTCGCTTTGGATAAAAGCGTCTGCTGAATGACGGTAATGTCATGTAATGTACAGTCACTGCAAGCCAGGTCAGCTGGCTAATACATGGATGAATCAAATCTCCCCAACAATTGTCGGGAGCAGGGTCGGTGTCGTGCCAAAAAGTGATCATCCGGAAACTAGACTGTAATTAACATGATTTACGGATGCGTTATATAGAAAATAAAGAAATGATCTCTTTTGCAATTATCCTTATGATGCTACATTATTTTACCTGCTCTGTGCCCTAGATTATAACCAATCCAGTCCTTTTTACCCGTTTAAATATCTTTAAAGCGGCAATAGGCCTACAACCCATAAAAGGTAGTTTTCCACTTGCCAAAAAGTGATTGCAGCTCCTACCTTGTGTCTGAAATGTTGTTTATGCCTCAAAATTACTTAATTTCATTCATGAGGGTTATATTTGAAAGATTATAGCTCACGCAGTTCTTTTTACCAGTTGAAATACCTTTAAAGGGGCAATACAACCAGTAACATGCAGAATGCAAAATCTAATATCGAACTAACTTTACTTCGATTGTTATGTCAAGGTGGAGATAGCTATAGCGATAGTGGTCATTGCCAATTGATGAAAAGTAAGAGTTGCACCCCTTACTCAAAACATGTTTTGTGTATTGCATTCTGGTCTATGGAAACTACTGTCGCTGGAGAAATTGGTATCGCTGCCTCTTCGACGATGGATTTCTCCCTGTATGACTGTTAAAAGGAATCTCACATGGGTTCAAAAGCATTACACAAGCTACATAACAGCCCTCCTTGTATGTGTAGGTGTCACGTAACCATACACGTGATTGACGTAGAAAATAAGTACATACATACCGATCATCACTCTGCTTCATGCAAATCAGGGATAATTTCTCTGGAATGTAACATAACAAGTCATAGACCGAAACTCCTCATGACTCGATAGGGTGCGATGAGTGAGAAGTGAAATAATAATAAAGTCACCACACTGTCAGATGTTTCACAGCAGCAATACAATAGTGATCAAATACACAGACACACTATGTACAATACTACCCCGACCTTCCTCTTAGCACTTGCCTTTTGTGTTTTATTTGTTTAAAAAAAGAATTGATGGATAGGAAGCTTATTGTACTTTTACCGTAGCACTGGTTCTGCTCTTAGATGCTTGTTTGGGGACGAGATGCACTTATGATTTGTGGTGACTAGTAGTTCTCTACCTACCTACGCTGAATGCACTTATTGTAAGTCGCTTTGGATAAAAGCGTCTGCTGAATGACGGTAATGTCATGTAATGTACAGTCACTGCAAGCCAGGTCAGCTGGCTAATACATGGATGAATCAAATCTCCCCAACAATTGTCGGGAGCAGGGTCGGTGTCGTGCCAAAAAGTGATCATCCGGAAACTAGACTGTAATTAACATGATTTACGGATGCGTTATATAGAAAATAAAGAAATGATCTCTTTTGCAATTATCCTTATGATGCTACATTATTTTACCTGCTCTGTGCCCTAGATTATAACCAATCCAGTCCTTTTTACCCGTTTAAATATCTTTAAAGCGGCAATAGGCCTACAACCCATAAAAGGTAGTTTTCCACTTGCCAAAAAGTGATTGCAGCTCCTACCTTGTGTCTGAAATGTTGTTTATGCCTCAAAATTACTTAATTTCATTCATGAGGGTTATATTTGAAAGATTATAGCTCACGCAGTTCTTTTTACCAGTTGAAATACCTTTAAAGGGGCAATACAACCAGTAACATGCAGAATGCAAAATCTAATATCGAACTAACTTTACTTCGATTGTTATGTCAAGGTGGAGATAGCTATAGCGATAGTGGTCATTGCCAATTGATGAAAAGTAAGAGTTGCACCCCTTACTCAAAACATGTTTTGTGTATTGCATTCTGGTCTATGGAAACTACTGTCGCTGGAGAAATTGGTATCGCTGCCTCTTCGACGATGGATTTCTCCCTGTATGACTGTTAAAAGGAATCTCACATGGGTTCAAAAGCATTACACAAGCTACATAACAGCCCTCCTTGTATGTGTAGGTGTCACGTAACCATACACGTGATTGACGTAGAAAATAAGTACATACATACCGATCATCACTCTGCTTCATGCAAATCAGGGATAATTTCTCTGGAATGTAACATAACAAGTCATAGACCGAAACTCCTCATGACTCGATAGGGTGCGATGAGTGAGAAGTGAAATAATAATAAAGTCACCACACTGTCAGATGTTTCACAGCAGCAATACAATAGTGATCAAATACACAGACACACTATGTACAATACTACCCCGACCTTCCTCTTAGCACTTGCCTTTTTGTTTTATTTGTTTAAAAAAAGAATTGATGGATAGGAAGCTTATTGTACTTTTACCGTAGCACTGGTTCTGCTCTTAGATGCTTGTTTGGGGACGAGATGCACTTATGATTTGTGGTGACTAGTAGTTCTCTACCTACCTACGCTGAATGCACTTATTGTAAGTCGCTTTGGATAAAAGCGTCTGCTGAATGACGGTAATGTCATGTAATGTACAGTCACTGCAAGCCAGGTCAGCTGGCTAATACATGGATGAATCAAATCTCCCCAACAATTTTCGGGAGCAGGGTCGGTGTCGTGCCAAAAAGTGATCATCCGGAAACTACACTGTAATTAACATGATTTACGGATGCGTTATATAGAAAATAAAGAAATGATCTCTTTTGCAATTATCCTTATGACGCTACATTATTTTACCTGCTCTGTGCCCTAGATTATAACCAATCCAGTCCTTTTTACCCGTTTAAATATCTTTAAAGTGGCAATAGGCCTGTCGGACTGACCTCTAGAGCGGCCAATACCGATAGTGAGGAGGCAGAGGCAGGAGCTGAAGCAAAACCCCAAAATGTGGGTATTTATTTACAATTTATTTACAGTGCGCAGAGAATGTAGGTTAGGGCAAGACCAAGGATCAGCCTCCATGACAACCACCACCAACTCTCTTCTTGGAAACGCCAGACAGCCTTTTATATCATCCACCCTTGGGTGCATCCAAAAACAGGGGTGCTCTAGGGTGACCTATTTAACAAACAATTCCTAAATGACGCCAAACATAAATATACATAATCAAACACAACATAATATGAGACATAATACACCATGCATAATACATAACATAATAGACAACCACAAAACTATTAAACATAAACCCGATCTCTACTTCCCACCACCTACACAATCCTATCTCTTGGAACCCTCCCAGAAAGATAAAGAGCTGCTTGTTTCCCCAGGGACTCTTTGTTCGCGTACCTTGATTAATAGTTGCCAGCTCTGCTAAATCACATAATACAATTCCACAGGTGGCGAGGCCAATCTAACCACCCGGCAAAAATAAACAATAAAGATTTTAATGTAACAATTGTTTGTCCTGTGCAATTATTTTACGGTGCGAATGTGTTATGTCTTACTGTGCGCAATATAGTCTGTTGTGAACCCCTGCTTCGCCAATAAGGAAGCGCTAGAGAAATGTAACAGAAACGTAACGTAACGGAGACAGAGAGGACCTCCGTTACATTTCCTTCCCCCTCTCCCCTAGAAGCACAGTACCTCAACAGTCGGGACTACGGGACAAACAGTCAGCTACCAGGTTGGAATTTCCTGGCCGGTACTTGACAGTGAAGTTATAGGGCTGCAAGGCGAGGTACCACCCAGCGATACGCATATTCATGTCCTTCATCTTGTGCAGCCACTGGAGGGCCCGATGATCCGTCTCCAGGATGAACTGGCGCCCCAGCAGGTAGTATCTCAGGGAATCAATGGCCCACTTCATGGCTAGGCACTCCTTTTCAATGGTGGAGTACCGAGTCTCCTGGTCCAGCAGCTTCCGACTGAGGAACGCGACGAGTTTCAGCTCCCCTTCAACTTCCTGCAGTAACACAGCTCCAATGCCCACTCCTGAGGCATCCGTCTGAAGGGTGAATGGCTGATTAAAATCTGGACTGTGAAGAACGGACTGATCGCTTGCTTCAGGTCCCTGAAGGCTTCGTCACATTCTTCATCCCAACGGACTTTGGTTGGTGCAGAGGCTTTAGTTAGGTCCGTCAAGACCGCTGCTCGTTCTGACAGATGAGGGATGAATTTGCGATACCACCCGACTAGCCCCAGGAAGGACTTGACCTTCTTCTTCGTGGTCGGGATGGGGTAGGAGGTGATCGCTTCCACCTTGCTCACCTGTGGTCGGATGACTCCGCATCCAATGATGTAACCAAGGTACTCCACTTCCTTCTGGGCAAAGACGCACTTACGGGGGTTGATCGTCAGCCCAGCAGCCCTGATGCAATGGAGGACCTGTTGCAGGTGGGACAGATAGATCCACTAGTGATGAGATAATTTCATAATTTATACATATGTACAGAGCGTATGTAACGGAGTTAAAAATGCACCTTTTAATAATTCTTATTTTCAATTTATATTTGTGAATTTTATCTTTATGTGTTATTCTTATTTACTGTTATTTCTTTATTGTTTTCTGTAAAAATTACTTTCTTGAACATCATACTTCCCTTCTGTACTTCCGGGGTTTCCGTATTTCACTAGAGCAGGAAATAGGTTTGATCTCAGAGACTGTGTGTTACCAGTAAACCCTGAAGCTGCAGACCCAGGGGAGGTGATAACCTTTAAACAGCTTGTTGTGCATCACAATACGTGCATTTTAGTCACAGATGAAGGGAATAGTTACATGCTGGCAGTAGATGAATCACAGGGTGGCAACCAACCACCTGATATCATTCCTTTGTCTCCCCCAATCATGGGAACAAAGACAGCTACAATTAAAGCTGTGGGTGTGACTCAAATTCCACCCTATTTAATTGATGTTCCTACAGAGGTGTGGGCCTCACATAAAAATGAGACAGGCCACATCCATTGTACGCCCTATTCTGCGGTTCTGAAACCTGATGTGCAGCCAGTGTTTTGCAAACAGTATCCTCTTAGCCAAGATAAGGAGGAGGGCATTACCCCTTTAATTCAGACATTGTTAGAACAAGGTGTAATTGTCCCAACTACGTCTCCTTACAACACGCCTGTAAATCCTGTCCTAAAACCAGGGAGAAATGAGTGGAGATTTACTCAAGATCTGAGGCAGATTAATGACTAGAGGGCGGGGTTTCCCCCTCACATGACTGTATCCAGGAACTAACTGTAAATGCATCAGCCAGACCAGATTTGCAATCCACTCCATTAGATGAAGGCAGGAAGTTGTATGTAGATGGGTCATGCTCACATCCTACTGATGATGTCTATCTCTGTGGTTATGTCTGTTATGCAGTCTGTGAGTTACCAGACATAGTACATGAGGTTTCCTCCTTGAACATGCTGTCTGCGCAGCAGGCTGAATTAACTGCAATTATAAGGGCTTGCCAGCTATTCCCTGATCAACCACTGACAATTTATATCGATTCTCGCTATGCCTTCGGGGTGGCTCATGATTTTGGTAAATTATGGCAGGAAAGAGGTTTTATTTCTGCCTCAGGCAAACCTATAGCCAATGGTCATTTGGTCACCACACTGTTGCAAGCCATACATCTACCTTCTGCCCTGGCTATAGTGAAGGTCAAGGGTCATAATACAGACTCATCAGAAGACACGGTAATGACCTAGCTGACGAAGTTGCTAAATATGCTGCAGCCAATTTGCCAGTGCTACATCCTCCTGATCAAATAAATACAGCCATGTTCCAAATACCTTACACCCCAGACCACGTGGATCTTGCCCTAATTCAGTCCACGGCCAGCGCAGCTGACCTCGCATTTTGGGCCACTCAAAACGTGACCCCCGGTACTGATGGCATCCTACGCTCCGGCACGGACTTAGTGGCCATACCTGCGGCCACTCTCCCGTTAATTGTCCGACATTTTCATGGCATTTCCCATATCGGACAAAGGGGGGTAAGAGAGATGATTCAAAAACGATTTTGTGCTATAAACATTGGGAGCACGGTTAAAACAATCATAGAGTCATGCCTGGTATGTGCTAGAGTCAACGTAGGAAAATCAACTGCCAAACACGAAGCATTACCTCCACCTAGCGGTCCCTTCCAAGCATTACAGATTGATTTCACGCACATGCCCCAAAAGGGCCAGATAAAATATATGCTAGTGGATCAGTTCTCAAAATGGGTTGAAGCATTCCCATGCGCAAAAGAAAATGCTAGAACAGTCGTAAAAATTCTTGCAGAAGGAATTATTCCAAGATTTGGGATACCAACAAGCATCAATAGTAATAAAGGAACTCCATTCACTTCAAAAGTCACACAGCTCTTATGTAAATATCTTACAATAGACTGGAAGTTCCATATTCCATATCACCCGCAATCCTCAGGTGTGGTAGAAAGAATGAAGAGGACAAAAACTAACCAGGGCCACACTGGACAAAGGTATAAGCTGGGTAGAGTTACTACCTGCAATATTGGCCGAAATAAGGATGACTCCAAGTGCAACAACCATATTATCTCCATTTGAAGTATTAATGGGCAGACCATTTCCAACACCATGGGTGCGGGGGCAGGGTGGTCCATGTCTCTCCGGAGATGTGGACACTGCTTTAGGTGACTATACAGTCACCCTAATTGAGAAATTGAATGGCCACTATGGTGATGTATCTCTATCTCTCTATCTCTCTATCTCTGTTTTATGCTTTATCTGTCTCTTCTGGCCAGTTAATTAGCATTTATTTAGGCGAAGATTTGTTGTTTACCTCCTTTGCACCACGACTGGCGGGCCTTGGAAAGACAGGAAGAATAATGATGTTATGGTTATGTGTTTATTATGTTTTAGACTTATTCTTTTAGAATAAAAGAGGGTAATGTTGGATATTAAACATTTCTAACCACATCCTCTGAACTTTTGACCCTTGAATGTAGCATTCTATTAATATTTTGATGTTGCTGTGCAGATTATTGAGTCTGCCATCACAGGACGCTGTGGTGAGCAGACTCAGACAGGTACAGGGATTCTCAGAAATGCAGGGCTAAAACCCCCACCTGCATGATTGCTCAATATCCTGTTCTGAAGTATCAGTTATGAAAGTTGTGTGTTCAACTCTATATAACCCCTGTGCAAGTGTGAATAAACTCAGAACCTTGCTGACACGCAAATTGCTTGTTGTTGTCACTTTGTTCTCCGAGCTCGTGCTTGACAACCTTCAATCACAGGACAGAGACACAGGACCCAAAGCCAGTGCAGAACATCAAGAGTTTCCAACACTGTGTATATATATATATAGACTGGATATCCAACGCCATCATCAATCAGGGTGTTTTATTTTGAAATTTGTTGGAAATTGACCGGATGCTCTATGCCGTTCATGTGTCTGACTTCCTGCCCAGCTTGACACGATCGCTCACGAATCGAGAAAAATTACAGAGAGAGAGAGAGAAACACCAAACCCCTACATTGAGAAAACCAGCGGAGATCGGCGCCGAACAAGCGAGCAGGAGTTTGGTTGTTCACACCAGACACGCCGTTCGGTGTGGTGTCTCCCAGGAGGAGACATATTGAGATGCTAGTATACAGCAATTTGTTTTTTCACCCAGAAGGTATTTCAGTTTGTTTCTTTCTGATTGTGTTTCAAATTCTTTATATTTGTTCTTAATTTTGGGGAAGAATAATGTTCTAATTTGTGAATGTTTGTGGCAGTGTAACAGGAAATGTGTCTCTGTCTCCACTTCCCTCTGTGTACAGAGTGGACACAGCCTGTCCTCCCTGGGTATCCAGGTCTGCCTATGGCGGCCAGTCTCCAGGATCAGGCTGTCCTCCCTGGGTAGCCAGGTCTGCCTATGGCGGCCAGTCTCCAGGGTCAGGCTGTCCTCCCTGGGTAGCCAGGTCTGCCTATGGCGGCCAGTCTCCAGGGTCAGGCTGTCCTCCCTGGGTATCCAGGTCTGCCTATGGCGGCCAGTCTCCAGGGTCAGGCTGTCCTCCCTGGGTAGCCAGGTCTGCCTATGGCGGCCAGTCTCCAGGGTCAGGCTGTCCTCCCTGAGTAGCCAGGTCTGCCTATGGCGGCCAGTCTCCAGGGTCAGGCTGTCCTCCCAGGGTAGCCAGGTCTGCCTATGGCGGCCAGTCTCCAGGGTCAGGCTGTGCCCGCTGAGTCTGTACCTAGTCAATGTTTTTCTCAATTTCTGATCAGTCACAGTGGTCAGGTATTCTGCCACTGTGTACTGTCGGTTTAGGGCCAAATAACAATCCATTTTGCTTTGAGTTTTTTTGGTGTCTTTCCAATAGGTGATATATTTCTTTTTTTGTCTTGTTATAATTTGGTTGGGCCACATTGTCTGAGGGCTGACCTGAGGCTCTGTAGGGCTGGTACCATTAGAGGTCAGGGAACTGAGCCTCAGGACCAGCTGGCTGAGGGGACTCTTCTCCAGGTTCATCTCTTGGCATTGTAGTGCTTTGTGGTGGAAGGTTTGGAGCCCGCTTGTTCTTAAATGATTGTAAAATTTGGTGGCTCTTTTTTGCATTTTAATTTGGAGGGGGTATTGGCCTAATTCTGCTCGGCAGGAGTTTTTCTTTGGAGGTGTAATATACTTTTACAAAATGTAGCATCTCAATTGGATGTTTGTCCCAATTTGTAAATGTTTGATATTTGCTTAGCGGACCCCAAACCTCACTGCCATATAGAGCAATGGGTTCTATGACCGACTGGAAAATCTTTAGCCAAATTTGAATAGCAATGTTTACTTTGATGTTTATTTTAATTGCGTAGAAAGCTTTTCTTGCTTTGTCTCTCAGGTCACTCACAGCCATGTGGAAACTGCCTGTGGAGCTGATATTTAGGCCTACATATGTGTAGTTTTTTGTGTGTTCCAATTCAACTGTGTCCAAATAGAATTTATATTTGTGATCCTGATTCCCAGACCTTTTTTGAAATATCATTATGTTGGTCTTCTTTAGGTTCACTGTCAGGGCCCAGGTCTGACAGAACCTGTGCAGGTGATCTAGATGCTGCTGTAGCCCCTCCTTGGTGGGAGACAGCAGCACCAGGTCATCTGCGTATAGCAGACACTTGATCTCCGTGTCATGTAGAGTGATACCAGGTGCTGTAGATTGTTCTAGTGTTTGAGCCAATTCATTAAAGGTCCCATATTATGGAAAACGGCTTATTCCTGGCGCTTATACATGTTCCACAGGAAATCATTTACCTAAGCAGCTGAGAAAATTTGAAATCTGGAAGTCAACCCGTTTTTCTGTATTTTCCTTTTTCCAAAAACGGTGCCAAAGATAGGTGAAAAACAGCCCGTTTCAGAAAGTGGTTCCTTTGGACCTCATAACGGGCTAATCCAGCCCCTCTCAGAGCATGCCCACGCCCAGGTGAACAACCAATCCCATTTACGTCGTCGCAAAATGCAGCTCACGGCAGTGATCAGTGAGTTATTCCTAACTTCCAATCTAAATGTGTTCCAGTGCATCTGCTCGGGAAAACATAATCGCCTGTTTGTATGGCAAGTCTCAGAATGTTACAAGAATCTAAACTCAACATCAACTACTACAGCGCCATTAGAGAATCGGCGCATATCACATTTGGACGACGTTTTTTCCGAGTACACTGGAATGCACCATTACTTTGCCACCAGGGAAGCTAAAACAACATATCAGGAGATATATCACCTCTCCAGTTATTATTTTGTAGGATGCAGGCAGCAACATAGATCCCTGCACAGTCTCTCAACACGCGAAAATGCCAGGACAGAGTGGATTAATTTTATTTTTAACGGCAACAGCTACAGTTTTTTCTGTGTGTGATGATCAGTCCTCAGACTGCTTGTGCAACAGCAGGATTAGCATCTAAATTGAAGCTTAAAGATGGAGCAATTCATAAGGTACGTGACCCATCTGCAAAATTGGGATCTGTAAGTGTCACCATGTTTTGATTTAATTTACCAAATTAGTCTGGTTAGTATATTCGACTGCTGGTTAGCTAACGAGCTAGCGGGGCTAGCCACGGGCTTGTTGGGCGTGGAAGAAGTAAGAAAACTAAAGCTGGAGTCATTTAAAGTAAAAGTAAAGTTATTGGTTGGAGTCAGGACTCATCTTAAAGTTATTTGTTGGGACCAGTGTCTGTTTTATAAGTCTGTTATTTGTTCAGTTATTTGTTATTGAAATTCTATCAAATATAAAGAGGGAAATGTAAAGTAGTATCCACGAAAAAATACACCTTAAAAATTTAGAAAGTACTCCGCTCTCCAACCCCCCCTTTCCAAATGGTTTTGTCTCAATCAATCAACTTCGCACTGACATTCTGAATACAACTTTTTATGTTATTGTGGCAAGTTGCCACCGTACCGGGGTTCGTGACAGACAGAGACACAAGGCATGAGGAGAGTTAGTTGGCCAGCAGGGCCGTTTTATTATCACCATCAAACTCGGCCCCGGTGTTGACGGCAGTTGGTCGCGCCGTCTCCCTCCGCTGACGCACCTCAGTCCTCCCCGGCGGGTCAGCCGCGGAACCCCAAAGCCGGCCAGCCTGCCAGGCTTCCAGGGGCATTCCGCCCCAATCCCGACTGTCACCAGCTCTTCCAGGCGGCTCCCGACTGCACCCCGGAGACCTCCGTCAGTTGTCGCCGCGGACGGAGACGTGCGCTCTCCCACTCCGTCCTCTCCAGCTTGCGCCCTCTCCTCCGTCCCGGCACTCCAGCCGCAGACCCTTGCTCAGACGCGGCTGCTGCAGGCTCGCTGTCCGCTCCTCCAGTCCGCCGGCCCTCGATCCTCCCGATCGCTGCCGGCTCCCGCATCCACGCCGCCAGCCTCTCACACTGGCGCGTCCCTCTCGCTCACACATCCACACACAGGTTAAAAAGGCCCGGCTGTATAATTGGCCGCAGCCGCTGAGTCCGGCCTAAGCCTACCACCCTCCCTCCCCCCAGTCCGCCAGTTATATATCCGTTAAAAAACTATGAAGTAGGTCAGTAGGACTTGCCACCTACACGCTGTAATTTTGTCATTACTAGCCTCGGTACTCGCGAGCAAGCAAGCTAGTCCAATTATCATTAAAACAACGTTATCTCGGTCATGCAGGACAACTTACAAATATGCAATTAATTTCTGAAGCAGGTAGTTACGTTTTGCATTTTGGTAGTTTAGTGATTAGTCACCCCTTTTTCTTTATAGCCAGTTTTCTAAAAACGTGATGTTTAAAAGTGTATATTGTTTGGGCATGTCGCAGTGTGTTCCCTGTGTGTGTGTGTGTGTGACCAAGCAGTGATGATACCATTCTATATGCTGGCTTGGGGGGGGGGGGGTGTAGTAGTAGTAGTAGTTTTATTTGTTATATGAACTGTATACAGGTACACAAGGGCTAGGTAAGAGTTGGGCTGGTTAACATGTGAGGAGAATTTACTGAAATACACTTCATTTCTTTGCATGTATCATTAATTAACTCATGTAGCAGTGTTTGAACCAACCTCAGTCATGGGTTTGTTTTAAATACATACATTTTAATATCCCTTTAACAGTGTCGCAAAAGTAGTCATTCCAGGCATATATTTATTTAATTATTTACAGAAATTGCCAGCGTGCCCTTTTATGAATTTGGGCCCCTGCCCCTCTAACATCCTCTGCACGTCCCTGGTTGGCATCCATGATGTTGCATTACTGCCACCTTCAGGTTTTATTCTCCCTCAGCGTCCATTCATTTTAAAGCCGTCTTTCTAGTCCAGTCGTCCTCAAAAAAACGAAATAACCATTTCCTCCCTTCAACACTGTCTCCACATTCTAATATACTTTTAACCTTGTCCTCTACCTGCCTATTTTCCTTAATTGTGTTATCATTTCTTGCCTTTCATGTGTAAATTATAATAAAAGTGCTATATAAAATATAGCCACCCCACGGGGGGCCCCTGGTGGTTAGGGGGCCCATTGCAGTCGCTTATATTGCAAATAGACAAAAACGGCCCTGCCAACTGGCCAGCTCTTTCAGGTCCCTCCCGGCTGCATCCTCCGTGAACAGAGTGAGTCCACTAACTCAACTCTCTGTACCCTGCCTATGCCTCACCCACCCCCTCCCCCCAGTCTGCCACACTAACGTCCCTGCTACACCATCAACCAGTGATGCAAAAGATGTCCTGCTACACCATCAACCAGTGATGCAAAAGATGTCCTGCTACACCATCAACCAGTGATGCAACAGATGTCCCTGCTACACCATCAACCAGTGATGCAAAAGATGTCCCTGCTACACCATCAACCAGTGATGCAACAGATGTCCCTGCTACACCATCAACCAGTGATGCAACAGATGTCCTGTTACACCATCAACCAGTGATGCAACAGATGTCCTTGCTACACCATCAACCAGCGATGCAACAGATGTCCCTGCTACACCATCAACCAGTGATGCAACAGATGTCCCTGCTACACCATCAAACAGTGATGCAACAGACGTCCTGCTACACCATCAACCAGCGATGCAACAGATGTCTCTGCTACACCATCAACCAGTGATGCAACTGTAGTGTATGCAGGAGACATCGGCCTCCCCCCCTCTTCGGACCACAGCAACACCCAAAGACTAACACATTCCTCTCCCAGGGTCTTCCTATGAGGTCAAGACCCCTGCTGTGCTCCCAGGAACCCAAGGGACCCCCTTTGCAGCAAAAGGTGGATTTCCCCCATAAAGCCGCCAAAAGTAACACATTGCAGGTTCGACTAGCCGCTCTGGTGCCATTAGGAGATGGGACCGATGATAAGGGCCGGGGAAATGTACCTAATCTGCCTTCCAAGGGAGACACAGAATAAGAGAACAAAGAAACTCTGGAATGTGTTGCAAAAATGTGCTTTCTTTATATGTTTTATTAGATTTAAACTTCACATCCTGTGGCAGATGATGTGCCCTACTCCCCAATGTAGTATCTTGGTTATTCAAGGCACACAGAATGTGTTATCAGGACTTTTGGTTTACTCGCCAGTATTTTGTGGTAAGACAGTGATGTTTGGTGTCATTCAAACCCATTTGTTGTTAGGTGATTAAATATGTCACTTGCATCCCCAAAGGATCAAGAAAAATTATGTTTTCCAAACCTGAGCTGGAAATGCAGTTTTAGGGGATGGTGATCACCGGTCATCAAGTTGTAAATCTGATGCATGCAAATGAGGGAAACACCTACCACTCCTGACATACCATAAAGCCCTTGACCCTTGGGCTCAGCTCAGTCAGAACACACACACGAAATCTCACGAACTCGAACGAACAAAGGAGGACAACTCCTGCAGCGGGCGGACGGGTAAAAACTCAGGCGGAAAGACATCAAGGAACATCAAGAAACATCAAGAAACTCAACTCAACCGTCCTGCAGCCCGTCCCGCAGCCCGTCCTGTAACTAAGTTTGAACCTGGCTCAAAGCTCTTCTCTCAGCTCAAGTACCAGACCAGCTCTAGAGTGAATCTTGCCGAGACGGCCGATTGAGTTCACTCAACCTGATCCAGAAGACTACGAAACCACGTCAGAAGCCAGCTGCTACTCTACTCTTCTTCCTGAACGACGTGAGTCAACACATCGCCTTATCCCTCTATATCCACTGAGGTGAACTGTTGGCACGACGACTCCGACGAACAACGGCCCCCGGACCGCACTCCACAACGGCCCTCCTGACGTCGACTGGTCCAGACCAACACGTGCGTGTGTTTACCTGTCCACTGCGACTGCGCGACGGTTACCACGGAGACGAGGACGCCGCTGACACCCTGCAAACCAGACGGTAACCAACTTTCTTGTTGATGCACGGGTGATGCAAAGGCAGTGTTGAACTGTGAAAGTGAGGTTAGAATACTCTCTCTCTCTCTCTCCACTATTCTCTGTCCTTCTGTCCCAAGTCTCCCGGAAACTGTCAGCTGTCCTCCAAGCCATCTTTCTTGTTGCCACATTGCCGCAATTAGACGCATTACAGCTCAGGTCGTTTTGTCGGTGCAAACTTCCTTGCCATCTTTGATCCCAATATCATTTGCCACTCTTATTTGATATATCCTCTGCCACTGTTTATCTTGCTATCTTGTTTGCCAGTTTTATTGCCATTATCTGTTTTAGTTTAGTATACATGTATTCATTTTATTGGTGTTTTATTTACATAGTTAATAAAATCTTTGCATTTATAAAGAACTGGCTTTTGTGTGTCATTGATATATCCTGGACATGAAGGTAGAAAATCACTGAAATCTAGAGCTCACTTCTTCTGATTATTAGACTGATATCATCATAAAGAGACTATTCCAGTGTAAACTGGTGGTGCCCCGCAAGTGTTAATTACTAAGATATTAATTACTAAGAATAATTTCAATAATTGTCAATTTTCAGAATTGACCAAATAGTCTCATCGTTCATAACGAAGCTCAACACACTACACAACAGATGTCCTGCTACACCATCAACCAGTGATGCAACAGATGTCCTGCTACACCATCAACCAGTGATGCAACAGATGTCCTGCTACACCATCAACCAGTGTTGCAACAGATGTCCTGTTACACCATCAACCAGTGATGCAACAGAGGTCCTGCTACACCATAAACCAGTGTTGCAACAGATGTCCTGCTACACAATCAACCAGTGATGCAACAGATGTCCTGCTACACCATCAACCAGTGATGCAACAGATGTCCTGCTACACCATCAACCAGTGATGCAACAGATGTCCTGCTACACCATCAACCAGTGATGCAACAGATGTCCCTGCTACACCATCAACCAGTGATGCAACAGATGTCCTGCTACACCATCAACCAATGATGCAACAGATGTCCCTGCTACACCATCAACCAGTGATGCAACAGATGTCCCTGCTACACCATCAACCAGTGATGCAACAGATGTCCTGCTACACCATCAACCAGCGATGCAACAGATGTCTCTGCTACACCATCAACCAGTGATGCAACAGATGTCCTGCTACACCATCAACCAGTGATGCAACAGATGTCCTGCTACACCATCAACCAGTGTTGCAACAGATGTCCTGTCACACCATCAACCAGTGATGCAACAGATGTCCTGCTACACCATAAACCAGTGTTGCAACAGATGTCCTGCTACACCATCAACCAGTGATGCAACAGATGTCCTGCTACACCATCAACCAGTGATGCAACAGATGTCCTGCTACACCATCAACCAGTGATGCAACAGATGTCCCTGCTACACCATCAACCAGTGATGCAACAGATGTCCTGCTACACCATCAACCAGTGATGCAACAGATGTCCTGCTACACCATCAACCAGTGATGCAACAGATGTCCTTGCTACACCATCAACCAGTGATGCAACAGATGTCCTTGCTACACCATCAACCAGTGTTGCAACAGATGTCCTTGCTACACCATCAACCAGTGATGCAACAGATGTCCTGCTACATCATCAACCAGTTCTGCAACAGATGTCCTGCTACATCATCAACCAGTTCTGCAACAGATGTCCTTGCTACACCATCAACCAGTGATGCAACAGATGTCCCTGCTACACCATCAACCAGTGATGCAACAGATGTCCTGCTACACCATCAACCAGTGATGCAACAGCTCTATGGGTAAAACAGCAGAAGGCACAGCCTTTTGTTACAATTGTAATTACCTATTGTTGGTAAATACATTTATTTGAAATTATATAAGAGAACTGTCTTTATTTGTAAGCTACTGCCTTTGTGGTTTGTGGAATGTGGTTCATGCTAGACCGGGGGGGCAAAAAATGTTTTCCTTAGGCCCCCCCGGAGGCCAGAGCCGGCACTGATTAATGCCTATGTGATGTTTTTTATTTTGTAGAACAAAATTGTGTTGTCCTATCCATGCAAAACAGTTATTCAATATAAAACGATTTTCAAGTTCTTGTGCAGTGCCACTTTTCATGTAATACTACCTGTATTAGGGCACAGGACACTGTGCCCTAATGCCCGAAGCCAATTTTCAACGATGTATTTATTTCTGATAGAATTTTCTGATTCCCCCCCTGACTGGTTCTTGGTCCCCCCTGTGCCACCTCATTTAAAAAATCCTGGAATCGCCCCTGAGTGGAGTTAGGTGGTCAGCTTGGGGTGGATGATGGTATTAAATGCTGACCTGTAACTGTAACGGTTTCCTGGCCGGACCCAAACGCAAACTCAGACTCGGAGGTAAAATCAACAATGAGAGTTTATTTGAGGGAAAACCGAGGGTAGGGTAGGAGCAGGGTGAAGCCGGGAGGCAGGCAGAGGACACGGCAGGCAGGGCAGGCAGGTGGTGGACAGACAGGTAGTCGGGTTGACAGGCAGGTAGACGGGGGATGCGCAGAATGGCTGGTAGTGATTGAGATCCTGGGCAGAGGGAGAGCAGGGTTAACAAGGCGAGAAAACACAACCGATAAGCTTGAATCCACAATTCAAGAGGCCGGGGACGAGACATACCACACTGGCTGAATCAACGATCTGGCGATGAGTGACTGGGAGACCGGGGAAGATATACTGGAGGCTTGATGGGTAGATGGAGATCAGGTGTGTAGGCAGGAACCGGGAGGATGATTGGAAAGCCACGCCCACCACACACACACACAGACAGGGACAGACAGATAGAGACACATAGGGAACACAGGGGGCACGGCTGAGACTGTGACAGTAACTGTCTATGAACGGCATTCTGATGTATGTGTCCTTCTAAACCAGATGAGTCAGGGCGGAGTGAAGAGCAGTAGATATGGCGTCCTCCGTATACCTGTTTGATCGGTAGGCAAACTGATGTTGGTCGAGTGCGACGGGGGCACTCTCCTTAATGTGGTAGTCATTCAGACATGTCACTGAAGATTGCTTTGGAACAGGAACGATGGTTGTTGTCTTGAAGCATGTGGGGACCGTTGTCAGGGCCAGTGACAGGTCGAAGATGTCAGTGAATGCCTGAGCCAGCTTGTCGGCACATTGACTGAGTACACGTCCTGATATGCCATCTGGGCCGGCAGCCTTGCGTGTGCTCACTCTGCGTAGGGAGCCCCTAACATCAGAGATGTACAGAGTGAGCACCTGGTCAGGTCAGAGCAGCTACGATTGTTGATACAAGAGATACAGTAGATGGCGATAAAATGATGCTGTTTATCTTATTGACAAAAAAGGATATAAACCTTTGACAGTCGAGGGAACAGGATTTACAAAGTGTTCAAATATAAAGATGAGGATATCTGGTGTTGATGTGGTAAAAGTATGTGATTACATTTACAACACAAGTGGACAAACTAACATCAGTAACTCAATAAAATCAAGAGATAAAATAGGTAAATAAGAAATGAAGTAATAAATGAACAAACAAACAAACAAATATAGACTTTATTACCTTTTGACTGACCCTTGTGGAACACCATACTTTAGATCAGCTTTAGTTTCCCGTGCCTATATTAAATATCTACTATGGAAACTATGGAAAAAATAGTTGGGAAAAGGACTGTAAATGAAAATTAGCCATCTCATATGATGTAAATCTATGACGTGTGTGTCTGAACGTAATTCTTGGTGTGTGTGTGTGTAGGTCTGTATAAATAAGAGACTTTGGAGACAGCCCTGGCCGGACAAAGCTCCACCCCTTCTCCAACTCTGAGACAAACCAGGAAACCGAGGTTGTTCTTCCTCTCCTCACTGAGAAGAGACAGACGAATTGAATTGAATTGAGAGAGAGAGAGAGAGAGAGAGAGAGAAGGGGCCTCTTGTTTTAAACAGATAAAACAGAAACGAAACTTAAGTTGTCGCTGACGTCTGAACCAGGAAATGAAAGGAGACAGATAAACAAGGGCAGCCAGTTCAGAAGGACAGACAGATTTCTACCTCGACTGAAGACAGACAAACAGACAGATAGACACACACACACACACGCCAGTGTTTCTCTGTAGTGATTCATCAGGAGGATGATGATGAAGATGAGGCTTTATGTTCCCACAGCGATGGCGGTGATGATGTCAGTACTGGTAACGACCACTGCCTTTATTCCTACTACAACCTGGCCAAGGACAACAGGTACACACTAACACACACAATTACATTTATACAGTATATATAACCAAAGCTTTGGTAAGAATCAATAATGATAATAACATTAATAATGAAAATAAAAAAACAAATCAAGAAAAACATGTTGTTGCCAAAGTAGTTTATAGAATATTCAGTTATATATGACATATTACATATAGATATTTAAAACCTATAGAAACAGGTTTATCCAGGTGTTGCAGAGATGCACTAACTCCTTCCCATTCATGTTCGCTGTTCTGTCAGGCTTGTTCCTCGTGGATGTGGGTGAGGAGTTCAGAAGTGACTGTACATGTTTATCTCCTGTGTGGTCTATACATTATACATTGTCCACATATACATTTAGAGGTGCACAATGTTGAACCACCATGATTGAATCACCATTTAAAGGCCACATAGTGATTGTGGCCTTTGCGCGGTAATGTCGAATGCCAACTTTGAAGAATCTAAAATATAAGATAGTTTTGAGGTAGTTTTCATTTTTTTGGCCTCTGCATGATTCCTTTTGTTATTTAAAAGTTTTGATGACTTTACTATTTTTTCTCACTCTCCCTCTCCCTCTCCCTCTCCCTCTCTCTCTCTCTCTCTCTCTCTCTCTCTCTCTCTCTCTCTCTCTCTCTCTCTCTCTCTCTCTCTCCAGTCTCTCCAGGATTGAATTTAAAGGGGAAGATGTTCACTCTATCTCGTTACGGAGGAGGAATCTCCCTCTACCCTCCCTCTTTCTCCCCATCGCCCTCTCCCTCTTCTTACTCCTGGACATCTCCTCCTTCCTCCTCCTCCTCCTCCTGGAACCCCACCACGACTCCCTACCGCACCTCCTACCCCTCCTGGACTACAGCGTCGCCCTCTAGAGGTGAGTATGCTCAAAAACAACATACAGAAACACTGCAGAAACAATGAAATGATAAAAATAAAAAAAATAAAAAATGAAAGTTTAATCTCCTAATCTCCTGTCATGTTGTCTCTGTGATTAATAATTTCTATCAAGAAAAGAAACGATAAGATCAGATGATACTTTAATGAGCCGTGTGGCGAAATAAATAAATGATGAGACAATGTAGATGAGTTGAAACTCTGCTTTAGCATTATATTTTTTATTCTATCGTGCTGCAGTTTATTCTGCAGATTCTTCTTTAGGCAAAGAAAAATGAATAAAGATTTGTACAATATTAGACTATAAAAAATAAAACCTGCAGTACAAAATAAGTGAAAAATTCTAAGATAATCAATGCATGTACATGCATGTACAGAGAGTGTTGAGGTGTGTAGCCGTCTGTTGTCAAGAACTATTCACCCTATTTAATACGTTCAGATTACAGATGTAGATAACATGTACAGAATGTGCAGATGTGCATATGTACATTACTACCTGGTGTGTGCAAACCATATGACAACTGATGGACATAGCACAGAAAGAGTGTCAGATCCAGGTTCATATGAGGAGAACGTACCGAGAAACAGTGTCAGCAAATGTTTTCGGTGTCCTGTCACGCATTTAGACGTCTTCCCTCCAACAGTAATAACTTACTCTTTGTTAAGTAACACGTCCTATACTGACCCCTGCAGGTGTGTCCGTGTGCCTGCGTTACGTCGCCGAGGAAACAGACCAACCAATCTTCACCCTCAGTCCATACAGCCCCTCACAGCTGGCACTGACAGGCAAACCCATTGGTCGGTATCAGCTGTCATTTTTCAATGGTGGCTACAGAAGCCTGTCCTTCAGCTCCTACAGGATGTTCTGGTCGTGGGTCAGACCGGACTTCTGGAGCAGAGTCTGCGTTACCGTGGATACGATGAAGGGTGTGGCCCAGACGTTTAGCGGCGGGGCCATGAGCATCAGGAAGAAGCTGCCAGTAGAGGTGAGGAGAGAGGAGAGTAGTGAGTAAGAAAGTAAACTTTATTTGTTTAGCATCTTTCTAGACTTCCAGTCAAAGTGCTTCACAAGTTAAAACAAACATAAACCAGACAAATACTGGGGATGTGATGAAAGCTCATGACACAAAATTTAAGAAATCTAAGATATTACGTTGTTACGTCCCCTGAAGGCCTCACGGCGGGCATGTTCTCCATGTTCGCCTGGGTTTCCTCCCACAGTCCAAACACATGCAGGCCAGCTGGGTTGGAGACTACATTGCCCATAGGTGTGAATGTGTTTCTGTCTGTGTTATCTCTGTGATGGATTGGCTCCAGCCCCCCCTGTGACTCGGAATAAGTGGTGAAGAAAATGAGTAAAACCTACAGTCACCCTGTTTATGGTTTGTATTTTTCCTTTTACTCAGAAATAGGAAGGATTTTTTTCAGTGTCTTTATTCAGATCTTTGTCAAAATATTGATATGGAACGATAAAAACCAGTAAGGTGTATCGAACCGAACCGTGAGCTGAATGTGTCGCTACATCCGAAACAAGAAAAAACTGAAAGAAAAGAAAAAACTCTTCTGTCTGTCAGTTGATAGACAGAACATAATGAACATAGCTTTCATACTCTCACAAAACTTTCTTTTAAACTGGTTCAAACCAGTTGACAATATTTTTAACTGGTATATTTAGCAGAGAAGAAGGAGGCAGAGGAAGAGGACTGACTGGCAGCGTGTGTGTGTGTGTGTGTGTGTGTGTGTGTGTGTGTAGTATGTGTGGACAGGTGAGCCTGTGATTGACATCTCAGGTTTTGAAGGTCAGGTGACCGACGTCCAGGTATGGAACTACCCTCTCCTCTACAGAGACGTTGTCAACTACATGACTTACGGGTACGACCCTGTGTGTGTGTGTGTGTGTGTGTGTGTGTGTGTATTTGCTCAGTTTTTCACTTAAAGACAGCACCTTTCATTTCATCTGTATTTGTGGGTCTGTTAATGTGTGTGTGTGTGTGTTTCCAGGTCTTACCGTGGCTCTGTCATCACCTGGTCCCAGATCAGCTATTCTCTCAGAGGAAACTCACTATTGGAGGATGCCTATGAGTGGCAGGAGAACCGACCAGTCAGAAGAGGGAACAGAGAGAAAGGACCAATGGGAGAGAAGAGAAAGAGGTTTTCCAATAAGGGCAGAGGGAAAGAGAGGAAGAGAGAACGGCTTTAGAAAAACAGAACAGGAGATATCTATGTAGACTTGTTTCTCTATTCTCTATAACAAGTAAAGAAAATGAACATTTAGACATTTTGATTTGAAGTGGTAAAAGAATGTGATTACATTTACAACACAAGTGGACAAACTAACGTCAGTAACTCAATAAAATCATTCAGTTTCTTATTTTCCATCTGCAGGTTTCTATTGTTATTTGTTCAATTTTTTATTTTTCACAATTTGTTTGAAGACAAGGACAACATGAACAAAATATCCCCAATCACAAACAGATCAATCAATAAGTACCCTTTGATTGACCCTTGTGGAACACCATATTTCAGATCAGCTGTAGCTTCCTGTGCCAATATTAAATATCTACAACTATGGAAAAATAGTTGGAAAAAGTAAATGAAAAAGAACCATGTCATATGATGTAAATCTATGACGTGTGTACACATGAGTGTGTGTGTTAGTGTGTTGATGTGTGTGTGATTGTGTAAAGGACAAAGCATAACTCATGCTAGAACACACCCCTTACTGACTCAACTGAAACAACCAAACCAACTGAGAACTCAGTCTGTCTGGACCATCCAGCCAGTTGTGTTAACATGC
>JAXDDX010000628.1:0-30988 GCA_034670405.1 Hoplostethus atlanticus
TATAATGTTTGATGACCAGATCACTAGTATGTTGTGATGACCAGAGTCTAGTATGTGTGATCACCGATCACTAGTATTTTGATGACAATCATAGTATTTGTATGACAGATCACTATTGTTTATGATGACAGATCACTAGTATGATTGATGACCATGTCTAGTTAATGATAAAGGACAACGTCTGGCAGACAAACTGTTGGCCCATTTCCTGTTTCCTCTGTGTGCAACATGCTCAGCAGTGGTAGTCATGTTCTAGCTGTGGTGGTGAGTTAGGTGCTGTCTTAATCAGCTAAATGTCATATTTCTAACAGCCTTCATGAAAGACCCATTGACCCAAGACCCTGTGTGATGGTCCCACTGATCTTGTATAGGTTAGGTTAGTAATCATTCACTGCCCTGTTGAACCGGTTCCACTCAGCTATATTAGGAAAACATAGGGTTAGGGTTTAAAGACAAGCCAACTGACAGTATTAATAGGCTGGCTCACTATGTTAAACGAGCTGATCAGTGTATAGATATTAACAACTGTTACCAACAACTGCTGCAGCCAGAAGCTGCAGTCTAAATTAGCTCTGTGTGACTGTGGCCAGGCTAGCCGCTAACTGAGCAGCCACAGGGTCAGACAGAAAGAGTAAAAGTCTGCCAGAGGAAATACATTGTAGGTAGCTGGATTGTCACTGCTAGCGTCATGCTAGTATAGTGGGTTGTACTATATAACTATAGTTATTGGGGGCTGGCAGAGGTCTACCGTCAAACAAGGATCTAATATTTAGCTAACTGGATTAACACCTGTTAGGGCCTGACAAAAGCACAAGCAGCTACATAACTAGCTAACTAGCTAACTAACTAACTAACTAAACCATTCCAACCATATTCCACCACTGGGTGGTGGGTGGTGGAATCACCCAATCCTCCAGTGGGTCCCCTCTCCTCCTCTGCCTCTCCTCCTCATCCTTTCCACCTGCAGTGGGTCCCTCTTCTCCTCCAGTGGGTTCCCTCTCTCCTCCTTCCTCCAGTGGGTCTCCTCTCCTCCACCAGTGGATCACCTCTCCTCCTCCAATGGGTTCTCTCTCCTCCTCCTCTTCCTCTCCTCCTCTAGTGGGTCTCTCTTCCTCCTCCAGTGGATCACCTCTCCTCCTCCAGTGGGTTCTCTCTCCTCCTCCTCCTCCTCTCCTCCTCCAGTGGGTCTCCTCTCCTCTCCAGTGGGTTCTCTCTCCTCCTCCTCCTCTCCTCCTCCAGTGGGTCCCCTCCTCTCCTCCTCCTCCTCTCCTCCTCCACTGGGTCCCCTCACCTCCTCCTCCTCTCCTCCTCACACTAGTGATGTGTGCAGTAAAGTAGTTGTAGTCCTTCTTGAAGCCACGCCTCTTCTCAGCCTCGTCGGTTCGGGGCTCTGAACTATCACAGTTTCCTTTTGGTCCAAAGTCCTACCAGCTCCTTTGTCTTGCTGATGTTAAGCTGCAGATGGTTCTCCTTGCAACACTGGATGAAGCTCTCCACCAGACTCCTGTACTCATTCTCATTGCCTTCACTGATGCATCCCACAATAGAGGAAGTCATAGAACATGGAGTTGAATCAGAAATCCAAGATGCAGAGAGAGAACAGGAAAGGGACTAAGATTAGGGGTTTTGGGAATAAATGGAAGTCAAGTGTAACGATGGTCAAACGGTCAAAGGACTGATGGACTGATGTTTTACAGAAAGATATCAAATTCTCTTTCAAACATTACAAATTACATGATACCAAATACAATGTCAAAGTAATCGTACATAATTTACACTGAATTTACTTTAACCAGAGAAAAGCTTTTTCTTATTTTATATAACAAACACTTTTCATTCAACAGAATAAATATAAACTGAATATAAACAATGCACTGCATTATAACTTACTCACACATATACTACACATATACTACACATATACTCACACATATACTTTGGAGCAACATACCTGCAGTAGAAGACAATAAACACACTTTAATGTCTTCACACAAGCGTGGTGTCACTTTTCAATGCTACATTATCATCAAAGAGTTAAATGCTGCTAGCCAACTTGACAGCTAACTAGCAAACAGAAACGTGGTCCGATAAAAAGTATTCATAAACTTATTATCAGCAGACAAAATTGTACAGCGGTCATCACAATGCATGCTAAACTAGACAGTACACATAATGCATTAACGTGCCAACTTAGATTATGTTTTCCTTCATGCAAATAATGAAATACAGGGAGCATTTTGTACAACACACAGTCAAGCCTACCGCTTCTGCTGGAGTATGGCAACACTGCAAGGACAAAACACACGCAGACCTGCAGTACACCACAACTCTAAAGGAAACTCTATAACCATAAATACCGGTTGGGACTGTTTGATTATGGCAAAAATGTCACTATAACCAGAAAGTACATTTCTAACTCTGTTACATAAGCACCTTTCAGGTAATACAAACCTGATGTGTGTGTGTGTGTGTGGTTGGGGGGGTGTCTTTTAAGGAGAGTATCACCGTTCACTGGGTTCATCAACTGAGACACACACCACACACACACACACACACACACAGCTAGCCTTTAGCAGAGGTGATGTGATCGCTACACATTTGGAGGTTTAACAGAGTTACAAGTAATTTGGCGTCTGAATTGAGATATGATCCTCACAAAACACACACTCAGCAACACACACACACACCAACACACACACACACACAGATCTCAATCACTCTCTGGAGTAGAGATGTACGGAGAAATTGAGACTTCTCAGCTTATGGTTCAATACTCCCACTATGCCATGTAGTACAAGTTAGTTAGTTAGTTAGTCAGTCAGTTAGTCAGTTAGTTAGTTAGTTAGTTAGTTACTTGAGAGTAAAAAATAGATCTTAGTCTTTCAGGTGCATGAAATATTTGTGCGCTTTCCTCATTGAATCAATGGTTGGCTAACATCACACACTAACATCAATAATGCTAATCACTGCATCAGCATCAGATATATATACTGTATATAGACCACTAAATATAACCTCTCAGTGTTCTCCTAACGGCATGAAACACTGTTGGACAACAGGTTTACCACAGAGAACAACCAGAAACAGAGATACTGATAGATAGAATAACAGTAATATGAGACAATCAAGTGTTTGGCCAGTTTGTCAGCAGTGCACACACACACACAAACACAACACACACACACAATGAGCACTGAGATAAACTGATCAAATCGACTACTATTAGCTCTGTGTCAGTCCTCGTTCTCCTTTGATGCTGCTGATCAAAGCTCTTCATAGTTGGATTTACATGGAGCCAAATATTCCATCATAATCAACCAATTGGTCGATAGGAAATGCCTCTCGTAACCACCTCAGATACAATAAATACAGCCTATGCTGTATTTATTGTACAGCCTATGCTGTATTTTTTAAAATGTATTTAATAAAATACAATACAATACAAATACAATAATTTATTAAAATATTCAATTTCATTCACTTTGTAAATCTCTGTATTCTGAAAAGTGTGCTTGGGGTTTGCTGTTATTATTGCTAGTTCAATCACGAGAGGCTAGGATTACGATTAAGAATTTTTTAACAACATGAGGCAGCTGTGGCTCAGGGGGTAGAGCGTGTCGTCCGCTAATCAGAAGATCGGCGGTTCGATTCCAGGCTCCTCCAGTCCGCATGTCGAAGTGTCCTTGGGCAAGACACTGACCCCAAATTGCTCCCGAAGCTGTGCCTTGCGGGTGTGTGTGAATGTGTATGAATGGTTAGATTCCCCTGATGTGCAGGTTGCACCTTACATGGTTAGCGCCCTGCCATCAGTGTATGAATGTGTGTGAATGGGGTGAATGTGAATGTGGTTGGAAAAGAAAAGACTAAAAAAGTACAGTCCATTTACCATTTACCATGAGAAAATGTGCGTGTGCATAGGTTTGGGTTAGACTCCAAGAGGTTTCCAGTGATAGGGTGAAGCTCCCTGGGGGCAGATAGGCGACAGGAGAACCCCCCAAAACGATGGGAATATGGTGAGGAGCGGGGTGGGGGAGAATGACGGGGGAGAAGGGGTGCGTGAGACCTGACTGACCTGAACTGACCGAGTAGGCTAGCTGGCTGGGGTGAGCCAGCATTGGGCGAGTTTGGCCTCTAGCTAGCTGGCCACAGCAGACCGGTGTTACCAACTGCGCGAAGCTGGGCAAGCTGGCCTGAATCTGGCGAGGAATGATTGGAGCCCAATTGACCTACACTGGCCAACTAGGCTAGCTGGTGGACCAGCATTACCAAACTGGCCGATAGCTGGGCAAGTTTGGCCACTAGCTCGCTGGCCGGTGTTACCAGCTGCTGAAGCTCATGGCTCACCCTTCTCACCCTGGATACTCCCTGTTTGAACCTCTCCCTTCTGGCAGGAGGCTGCAGTCTGTCAAGACCAAAACCTCCCGGCACTTGAACAGCTTCTTCCCCATGGCAGTGGGGCTCACAAACAAAGCCCCCTGAAAATGTACCCAACTTCACATTCTGTTGTTGGTCCTTCACCATGTGAGCACTGAACATATGTTCAGTCCCAGAATGGCAACCTCCGTTGTTCTTTGAAAGAAACCCGTGTTAAACCACATCGCCTCTTCTACTTGTAAGCCAATACTTATGGCCACAGGATGCAGGACTCCTTGTCATTCCATACATTTGAAAGAAACCAGCAGAGGGCGGAGCCTCTATAGCGCCCCCTGCTTTCAAGTTTCTTGTTCCAGGGAATTGCATACTCAAATTCAATGTATTCAGCACAGCCTACCATCGACCTTAACTTTAGCTGTAGTCTGTCATTCATTAAGTTCTCCTGCAGACTAGTCCCATATCCACCCACCCACCCACCCACACACACACACACACACACACACACACTGGTCTATCACTTATTTTAGAGGTGTAGAGCTTTTGGGGGGAAGGGGGGATGGACGGGGTGGGAAGGGGGGGCTTTTCCAAAAATTTAAAAAATTGGGGGTCATGGGGGGGTTTTTTTTTGGGGGGTTCCCCCCCTGCCCTTGGGGGGGGAAACCCGGGGATGGGGCCCTTTTCCCTCTATTCCAGTTCCCGGTTTTTTTTTTTTTTTTTTTTTTTTTTTTTTTTTTTTTTTTTTTTTTTTTTTTTTTTTTTTTTTTTTTTTTTTTTTTTTTTTTTTTTTTTTTTTTTTTTTTTTTTTTTTTTTTTTTTTTTTTTTTTTTTTTTTTTTTTTTTTTTTTTTTTTTTTTTTTTTTTTTTGGGGGGGGGGGGGGGGGGGGGGGGGGGGGGGGGGGGGGGGGGGGGGGGGGGGGGGGGGGGGGGGGGGGGGGGGGGGGGGGGGGGGGGGGGGGGGGGGGGGGGGGGGGGGGGGGGGGGAAAAAAACCCAAAACTCTTTTAAAAAAAACCCAAGCAACCACCCCCTCCCTTCTACTGGAAAAACATGAAAACAGCTGCTGTGTGAGCAGGGGGGGGGGGGGGAAGACTTCTGTACCTGAGAGATATATAAAATAAGGGCCCCCATTTGGAAAAGATAAACAAATTTTTATAATTTCCCCCAAAAAGATCCTTATTTATGGGGAGAAAACGCTTTGTGCAACTTAGCTTCAAAATGTGCAATTACTGTCATATTTTAAGAAAAATGATCTCAGAATGAATCATACTGTATATTTAAAATCGTTCTTTAATTGTTATTGTTGTATTTCAAATGGTAAATGTAATTTTACTTTTTCTGTTTGGCAAATTTGGATTTACTGTCATGCTAATAAAGCACGAACGAGGAGAGAGAGAGAGAAAAAAAAAAAGGTTAAATTCATATGATCGGTTGAACAAAACAAATCAATAGATTATCTATCTAGCACTATTTTTTACTTTATTACATTAGGTCAATGTTTTTAAATTTATTCAAACGAAAAAAATGTTATGCAAGCGTATCATGAAATAACGTATTACATCATAAGAAAAGGTTTTTATTATGCAATTACCTTTATTATTTATTTAGTTTTTATTTTTAAATTTGTGAATTACATTATGCAAATAACAGTAAATAAAAATATAAAACCAAACATAAACAAGGCTATAAAGGTAAAATGTAGGTAGAGAAATTTGAAATATCCTTTTTCCTTTCTGTCTCTTAATAGAGGCTTAAAAATAGAAACCCTTTTAAACCAATGGAGGCAGGGTAGGAAAAGGGGGTTGGCTAGTAAAAATAATCAAAGAGTGAAACTGGGGGGGACAGTATTTTATATCCATGGGCCCAAATTACAAATTTAAAATGATTCAATAAAATAGAGCATATATTCCCTGTTAGTGTTAGGAGACTGGAACGGGGAATCAGAAAGGGAAAAGACCCCATCCAGTCGCCTCACCCTTCTCCAGCTTAATGAAAAAAAACATAGCTGGGGAGGGGTGGAGAGAGAGGAACCCACGGTGAGAAAAAACCAATTTTTAAAATATTAAGGGTAAAAAAAAAATTTTTTTTTATTTTTTGATTCTTTTTTGTTTTTTTAAATTTTTTTTTTTTTTTTTTTGTTACTGTAAATTGTTATTTTTATTCTTATGTTTTTGAGAGGACAGTCAAAGCTAAGCATTTAATTGGAACTAATAAGTGTTGTTACTGTGCATTTGTAAATAAACTTTGAACTAAAAACAGAGCTTCGGTTATTTAAAGGTGGGTGGTGGAATGTCGCCGTTAAACTGATCAGACAAGGTTCCCTGTATAGGACCCCTTTTTTTTGGCCATTGAATGGCTGCTGAATAAACTATTTTCAAAGTTACAGGGGTTTTTTTTTTTCAGGTTTTCAGGAGTGGTCTTTCCCAACATCTGAGTTTAAGAAAGGGCATCATCTCCCAAAGAAACCGGGCAAAGTGTGATACATGTGGGGGCAGGGCTTCTCACAAGACGGCCCAAAGGGTCCGGATCCGGACCAAATTGAGAATCAGCCCGGGACCCCCATATATCAGCCACGGGGAGGCGGCGGCCTGTGGCGCTATTAGAATGGTCAGAGGATCATTTCCCCAATAATTGGGAGCCCTCACTGCGGGTGCCCTCGGATTGGAGTTGGACACAGATCAAATCCAGGCTGCATCTTCATCAGATGGAGGACTATGTTTTTTGTCGCCCCAGTCCATGTGAAAAACCCATTAAGTTTGATAATCTTGTTTGTTATGAATGAGGACAATTTGCCAAATACGCCATTGCAGCCTATTAGGTTTTTTTTTTAAAGGCCATTGAAACATTTTGTTGTTAATGAGGTTTGCCCAATTTCCTGAATGGGGGCCCAATGTGTGTACTTTTATTTATTTTGGACAAGTTTTTAGCTTGATTTATTTTGGGGGTGTCACGATATCAATGGGCCCAAATGCAAAACCCAGACTTGGAGTAGGGAAAAATTATTAATATTTAGGGGGGAAATCCGGGGGGAAAACTGGGCGGGGGACAGGGGAGGGGCGGAGGCAAAGCGGGAAAAGCGGGGGGAAAGGGAAACTGGGGGGGGAAGCGTGGCCGAGCAGGGCGAAAGCAGATATACGGCGGGCGGGGCAGGCAGGCGGGGGAAGGAAGAGGGGTATGGCTGGGTGAGGGGTAAGTCCTGGGGTGGAAGAGAGACCTTTTAGATTACAAAGGAATGCACAGAGCTAGAAATAAATTTTGTAGAGGCCGGAACTTGCTGCCCACACTGGTGAATCAACGATCTGGCGAGAGGTGGGGGGAAAGCCAGGGTTCGTATCCGGGGGAGGTGAGGTTAAAGACCCGAGGGGTGTGAGGCCCAAGAGCAGGTGAGAGAGAGGAGAGAGAAGCCAGGGGAGATGCTGGAGTTGGACCACACCCCCCCCCCCTCCCAAGAAGGCAGCCCCAGAGACGCAGGGAAAAACCAAAGGGGAGGGAAATAGGGAAAACGGGGCACGCTGCCCGTACTTCCCCCCCGTTCAATGGGGCCTCAGGCAAACCCCACCCGGTTGTCGGATGGGGCCTGGTGGAACCCCAGGGGGGGGGGGCCAGAAGAGGCGGGGGAAACCCCGGGGGCCTCCCCCCACCGACCCCCCAGTCGGAGGTTTTGGTTCCGGGCTGCGGCGATTCCTCCCGGTTTGAAAGGGGGGTGGCCCCCGTGTGGGGGGGGGGTTGAGGGGGAAAACGGTTGGAGGGAACGTGTCTCCCCAATCGGCGGAAAGGGAAAGGGTGGGGCGGACACCAGAGCGACTCCCCCTTGGTTTTCTGGGCAGGGGGTTTTGACCCCAAGGAGGCCAACCAAAAATCCCCGGGCTCACTGGCAGGGAAGGGGGCCTACCCGGTAACTGGAGTCCAGGAGGGGGGGTTCGGGGCGAAAAAAAGGGGAGAGCGGCCAAATCGGGGGGTTTGGGTTTTTTGGGGGCCAATTTTTTGGATAAAAAAGCAGAGGGGGAAATTACCGGGTGGGGGAAAAAGGACCCCCAACAGGGGAAATGCTGGGCCAGGTCTGAAACGAAGTCGAGGGGATTCTGGGGGGAAGGGGGAGGGTAACACCGGCCACCAAACGGGGGGAGGGGGAGCCAAAAAAGGGCATTTTGGGAAAAACTCCATGGTGGAAAGGGGTTCCTTGGGGTGGGGGTAAACCCGGTGACAAATCAAAGTGGATTTGGGACCAAAGGGGATGGAAAGTCGGGACAAGCAGACCACCGGGGCTGGGGGGTTTTCCGGGCACACCCGTCAGGCAGCGAAAGGTAGGTGTAATCCTGGGTGGGCCACCGGGGGCTTTGGGAGGGCATGGACCCCCCGGATGGCGGAAGGGGGGTGTGACCCCAAAAAATGGGAAAAACCTGGGATACGAGTCGGGTAAAAAAAGAGGTTGGGGGGTTACCGGGTTTCCCCGGGGGGGCCGGCCCTTTTCCCCCAGGTCCTCTCCCAGGTAACCCGCAGCACCCCCGGGTGACATGGTTTTGGGGTTGGGGGGGGGAACGACGGTGGGAAGGGATCGGGTTTTAAAGTTCGGGACCAGGGCGGTGGTAGGGAAGCGGGGAATCCCCAAAAGAATGGCCCCAAGAGTGAGGAGTTGAGGTGGGGCCGAGGTGAATTTTTTTTGGGGAAAAAAAAACCCCCCCAAAAAATAAAAAAAAACCCCAAAAAAAAAGGGGGGAAAAAATGGGTTTTTGAAAAACTTGGGGAAAACCCAATAAAAAAAAAAAAAGGGGGGGAAAAAAAAAAAAACGCTCCTTCAGCTCGGCGAAGCCGTCCCCCTCGGGGGTCCAGGAGAAGGGGAAACCCGGCTGGAGAGGTGGTTTGGTCAGGGGGGTGGCTATGGGTGTAGTTCCATAAGCGGGGGTAAAAATTGGCAAAGCCAAGGAAGCGCTGCAGTTGCTTCGGGACTTTGGGTTTGGCCATTCTGCCACCTGCCTGTATTTTGCCCGGATCCGCTCCACCGGGCCCCGCTTGGGATAATGTAGCCCGGGAAGTCACAGAGTAACGGGAACTCACACTTCTTGCCTTCGCGAAAGTTTATTCTCCAGGCGTTGTAGCACTTGGCGGACGTGTTGGCGTCCCTCAATTTTGGGGGAGAAGATGGGGATATCATCCGGGGTATACAAACACGGGATCGGTTAAAGAAATCCGGACACGTCTTTTTACTAGGGCCTGGAAGCGGTGGGGCATTGGCTTTGGGGTTTTGCATTTGGGCCACCAGTGACAGAACGATTGGCCAACATGGACCCAGCGAACTGGGGACCAGAGCCCCCCTGCTCCGGAAGGCAATCATCCCCCCGGGGAGTTTTTTGGGGCGGGCACGAACAGGCACTTCGGAACTCTCTGACAAAAACCCGGGCCTGATACCCAGCTAATCAAGCAGGTACCCTGTTTTAACCCCGCTCCCCCCCTTTTCCCCCCCCGCCAGTCTTCGCACCCCGCTGGGACTATTTTTTTTCCTTCCCTACCTATGTTGAATCCCCTTTATTGTAAGTCGCTTTGGATAAAAGCGTCTGATAAATGAGGGAAAATGTAAATGCCTGAAAATGGAAGAACTTTGGCTTGGCGAGCTGGGGGACCCCCTACAAGGAATGGAGGGAAAAAAAGGCTCCTGGATTCATGGGCTGCCAGTTGGGGTTTTACAGATTTTCGGGGATGAGCTGGGGGAAGATTGTTGCCATTTTTAAAATGAAAGTTTTAAAGAAAGCCTTTGCCTTTAAGTGCAGGAGAGCAGTGATAACGCTGCTGCCAAAAAAAAGGAGATTTAAAATTTAAAACCTGTTTCTCTCCTCTCACAAACACAGTTGTATCCAAAGCACCCCGAACCGCTCGGGGTTTGTGTTGGGCCAACTGATTCCCCCATGATCAGATTACGTGTGCCTGGTAGGTCATTATAGATAATGTTTTTTTTTAAAAATTTTTTCATAATTTGTCGTATTTTGTCCCTAAGAAAATACCAACATGGGATTCAAAAAAAGGGGGAAACCTCGATTTGTGCAGGGGTTATTTGATGAATGCAATCTTCGAAAAATTTGGATGCTTGTGCCGTTGAAGCGGGGCTTGCGGGGGGGTAAACGCTGTTCAACACCGTAAAAGGCTGCAACTAAAGGGTCATGTTAAGAAACCCAAACCAAAAGGGGGAAAAGAGGAACTTGGCGGATCCAAAATGGAATGTTTGGTTTTCATGAGAAAAAAACAACCAGTTTTCAAAAGCATCACAGAGTCACAAGAAATGTAAAAGTAAACAGGCAAAAAATGATTAACTTTTTGTCAATGCTGTTTCAGCAAAAAACAATACCGTGATGAGGAAAAAAAATGGTTCCACATAAAAACTGATTTCAAAAAAGTATAAAGAAAGTAGACGCTATTACAGCCACAGGAGGAGGGCAGACTGACCCGCTATCCGACTGGATCGGAGGATCAATCAAAACAGAAAGACTCCTGTCGGTTGTCCAGTCGGGCATTGGATTTTGGAAACAGACAATCCAGGCTCATCTTATCAGATGGGGGGACTATTTTATTGTGTTTGTAAGGGCCCCATCCATGTGTTTTCAACCCATTACAATTTTGAAAATTCTTGTTTGTTTAATGAGGTTTGGCACTACTGAAAGAAAGATTTTGGTACAATTTCTGCTGCAAAAGTAAACTGAAAAAGGCAAATTTTTGCAGTTGGGAAATGGTCTGGTCCCTTTTTTAAATTTTAAACGGGGGTTTTTTGGTGTGGAAAAAAAAGATGGTCAAGTATGTGGGGGTGTCCCTTGGTGATGACAGTGGTTAAGAAAAATTTGGGGAGGGTGTTTTGGGGTAAGGTAAAAGGGAAAGGTTTAAAGAGATGGAAATGGCTGTTACCACAAAGTCCTTCGGGGGAAAAAACACTAGTCTTTTTTAAACCCTGGACCTCACATTGTGGCACTGCTAGCTTGTTTAAACCACTATGGCCTATTCAGAAAGTACAAGCTGAGAAGGGGGGTCAGGGTGATACACTAGCAAGTAGAGTGAACCTTTTTTTGAGATTTACTCCCCTTTTTTGGGGGTGATCTCAATTTGGATGCTTGTACTGGACTGTTACTGACTGTAAAACAAAAAATGTTTTAGATTTTAAAGGGAAAGGTGGTTACAATGCTGTGTCAAAGTTCTGAACAAGAATAATTGGATGGAGGAGGAGTGGGTGGAGGGAGAGTCTAGGTGTGGAGGTTTTATAAGCCCCCTCTAAAGAAAGGGTCGGGTGACCTTCGTGGGAGTTCTACACCTCTTCACGTGTGTTTCATCTCTGTGATTAACCCATTGTTTCTAATGATGTCATTCTGGGAGGGTTTTGAGAAAAATTTGTTCATTGTTATGTAGAATTTTTAAAAGGGCCCAAAGCGCCTTTTGGTGGTTTGTTTAGTGTTTCAATGAGTATTGGTTCAAAACTCTCTCTCTCTCTTTAAATTTCAATTCGGTTCAGTTCAGTTCTCGCCCCCCCGGTGTTTTGCAAACAGCTCCGCTAAATTTCGCTCCATCTAAAACTTTAGATCACCGAAATCCCACCAGACAACTAAGATTCGGTTTATTTTATTTGTTTTTTTTTTTTTTTGTTTTGTTTTTTTTGCTTTCCGACCGTGTAATTTTTTTCCACCAGCGTATTTTTCGATCTCACTGCCGGTTTCCCCCATACAACCCGCCTAGTCTCCCAACCATACCAAGGGTAAGATGGTTCTTGTTCTCCGTGCCCTCTTGTGTGCTTTTTTTAAGAGGTTGTCTCTGTTAAAAGGCGTGCCGTCATTTAGAAGGGGGTGGCCTTTTCCTTTTGAGAGACGGGCCCCCCCCGACACCTAATACGTGGCCATTAGGGCTCACGAGCGCTTGCAGTAGCCGGCTTTAGCGAAGATGTGAGCCCATGGGCGTGGGTAACGAGTTTGCCCGGTCCCCCGGACGCGGAGAGCCCCCGGGGTTCCCAGCCCCCACTTGTGCGGCCCGATTCGCCAGGTGCCACCGTGGCAAATCGTTTAAACTGTTCTTGCTAGTCCCCGTGGTCGGGCGTCCCCCCCCGGCTCCGGCCCCGCCGACTGTCTCGCCCCCTAGTTATGGGCGATTCCATCACCCGAAATGTTGGCTTAGTCGCCGGCCGAGGTTTTCTGTTTACCCGGGGCCAGAGCTAACCGACATTGGGCTAACTTAAGGGTGTGGCGAACAATAGGTTAGACAAAGGGTAAGAAAGAGGCAAACGGTCCCCCGTGAGTATTGAACACATAGTACACGTCGGCGCCAATGACATTAGGGTGAGGCAATCGGAGGTCACCAAGCCAACCCAAACCCGGCAGTGACCGCTAGGGGAAAAGTTCGGCATCGATTAATTGTTTTTGGCCCCTTACCTTTCGCGAGGGGCAATGATGAAGGTTATAGCAGATTGTCTCCCTCAAAAACCCTGGCTGGCGAAGCACGTAGAAAAAAGGGATTATCTTCTTTGATAATGGCCCTCTTTTGGGGAAACCCGGCTTTGAAGCTGACGGGCCCCCCCCTAAAGGGGTAGGGGGTGCTTTTTATCTAGAACATAGATAGATGTTTAAGGGAAAGCTGAATCTGTCCGAGAGTCGCCGGATGCAGGTGATTAGAGAACCTGCTAGGCCCCGAAAGGGGGGTTTGGGGTCTGCCAGGGTTAGAGCTTTCACAGAACAGACTGAGACTGTGCCCCCCCCTCGCCATTTTTCCCCTATTCTACCGAGTTTTACCATCTCTTTTACCCCTTTTCCCCCTGGCGCGGACCTCTCGATTTGAAATTTCGAAAAGTCCCCTTCCAATTAAAACTGTATCTTTCTCCCACCGCGCCCGTCAAATTTCCCACCGACCACAGTAAATTCGCAAAATTAATTGAAAAATTTGACCCACCATACTGCCTTAACATGATAAAAACTCTAGGGAGTATGAACGCCCACTGTGGGCACATCAATATAAGATCATTGTCAACAAAAGCGTTTCTATAATGATTTATTACTGAAAATAAAACTGCATGAGGGTTCTGGAAAAACCCGGCTAAAGCCAAATGAGTTTTTTTCCTCTAATTGAAGCTTCTCCCCCAAACTTTCTTATTCTCAGGTTGCCCCCGGGGACGAAAAAGGGGGGGGTGTTTCCCGAATTTTAACCTATCCCTTTGTCTTTCCCCAACACTAACAACAAAATTTAATCCTTGAAGTTCCTGATTCTGCCCCTACAGTACGAATCTCCCATCATTCTACTTAGCAGTCTTTACCGCCCACCTGGGCCCCATTTGCTCTTCTTAGAAGAGTTCTCCCAATTTCATTTCGGACTTAGTGACCCAGCTGAAATATTTCCCTTATCGGGGATTTTAACATTCATGAATAATTCCACATCCTCTTTAGTAAGGCCTTCCTAGACTTATTGAACTTGCGGCCTCACTAATTTTTTAATGAACCAACCCACCTGGCGGCAAAACCCCTTGACCTGGTTCTGACCCTGGCATTCCTGTTTTGCTTTAGTGGTCTCCCCTTTGTGCCCCCCCCCTTTTTGATACTACTCTTAAAAATTTTAAACAAATTGATCTTCCCCCGCCAAAAATGTGAAGATCTTTATTAGTCGCGTTTAAATGCCAACGGCCTCGTTACTATTGAAAAACGCCCCGTTTTCTCGCATCACTCTCTGGGGCATGTTTGGCTCACTCGACAAATTTTGCCCCGAACTTTAAAAAGTTACCTTACCAACGCGTTGACTCAACGCCCCCGTTAGTCACTTTGAAAAACACCACGCTAGGGAAATTTGCACCGGGTTTTTCCCACCACTGTTGCACTTAAACAAGCCTGAAAAACTAGAACGTAAAAGGGGTTTTACCAAACTCGAAGTCTTCCCGGGTTGCCTGGAAAGTAGCTTTCTAAATTATAAAAAGTCCCCTTTGCAGCCAAAATGCCACTTCCTAGGTTAATCAGTGCAAATAAAAACAACCCAAAGTTCTATTGACAGTTGCTAAGCAACACGGAATCCCTCCCCCTCTGATAGCTTTCTGTTTCTCCGAATGATTTCATGTCCTTTTTAGTCAAAAAATCACGTGATTTGAGAGAGGGTCACCAGTACACCTTTTATGGCGGGGCCGTTTTTACCCCTGAAAAGTCCCCTTGGTGTTCCCCCGGGGGGAATGTCTTTTCTCCAGTTTGATTTAGTTTCCCCTTTGCTTCTTCCCAAACTAACTCTGTCTTCAAAACCCCGATGCATGCTTGCCCTCTACCCGCTAAAAATGCTTAAAGAAGTACCTATCCCAGGGCCCTCCATTCTCTTATGATCAATCTGCTCTCCATGGGACGGTGCCCCCCGCCCCTAAAACGGCCGTGATCAAGCAACCCGAAAAAACCGAATTGAACCCCCAAGTAATTCGGGAAATATAGCCAATCTCAATCTCGTTCTCTCCAAATTACTTGAACGAACAGTGCCGTAATTTTTCAGATTTTTTGAAAAAAAAAACCTGCTTGATCCCTTTCAATCTGGGTTTAGATCCCTTCACTCGACCAAACGCACTTACGAGAGTGGTAAATGATCTTTTGTTAGCTATTGCTCCAATTCAAACCCCAGCACTATTTACTTTACCCGAGTGCAGCCTTCGACACAAATTGATTTTATGCGTTCTTGAACCGTCTTGAACATTTATTTTGGGATCCGGGGATCACCCTTTCTTGGTTTAGGTTTTACCTACTTGTAGATCCACCACTTTTTTACAACAAAAAATGACCCAGAGTTTTTTCAATATGGGGCTTTGGTGTCCCCCAAAAGGGTCTGTCCCAGGACCACTGTATTCTTTCTATTGCTACCACTTGGGGATCATTCGCAAATTTGGCATTAAATTCCATTGCTACGCCCATGACACCCAAAAATTTACATAAAGTCAAAACCCAACCCATGACACCCAATTCCAAAAAACTAGAGGCCTGCCTTTAGAGGTCAAAATTGGATGTCCCCTAAATTCCTTACTCCTTAATCAGCAAAACTGAGATGGAAATTTTGGGACCGGGGGGGGGGGGGGGACATAGACACTTATTTGAGAAAATACTCTTAACTTTGAAGTTTGTAACTCCCAGGCCCCAAAGTTAAAAAACCTTTTGGGGGAAAATTCACCCCACCCCCTCATTCGGTTGCACATTAAGGGGAAACACTAAATCAGCGTTTTATCATCTTGCAATATTGCTAAAATTCGACCCATGCTAACAAGGCAGAGCAGAAATTTTAGTACATCCTTTTTAATCCAGAATCGATTATTGCAATGTCCTTTTCTCGGTTACCACTGGGCGCACTAAAAAAAAAATACAACTGGTCCCGAATTTGCTGCCAGAAAACCTGACCAAAACTAGGAATTCCCTTTTTTTTTTTTTTTTTTTACATCTAAAATTAGGCCAATTTAATCTTTTCCCCTTAACTTCATGGGAGGCACCGCAATTTTATCCGATTTTTGATTTAAAAACCCTTTAAACCGCCACGCGCCCTCAGATCTCAGGGCGCTGGCTACCTGCCCTTTCCCCGAGTCAAAAAGAAAAAAATCAGGTAAAAGAGCCTTCTTTTTACCCGGGTCCCCATCTATGGAACAGTTGCCTGCCTCAAACAGAGAGGCAGGCTCTTCGAAGTCTTTAAGTCAAGGCTAAAAACCCTTTTTTTTTCTCTGTCATTTGACCCGCCTTGAGGGAGTGGTCAGTTCTTCTCAAATAAGGCTAGACCCGTTGTCTCCTAGATCGGGTCCTGCCGATGGTTTTAGCATCCTGCCTACAGTCCTATTTTTCCTGGTTTCCTGCTCCTGTCCACTGACGCTGGCATGTTTGTCTTGTGGTGAGAGGTGTGTATGGGTGGTTGTGGGTGAGTCTCCTATCTGTTCCGGCCCCAGCCGGGAGAGTTGGGGTTGGTTGGTCCCGCCTTTTTAGGACGATGCTGACGAGCGGGTTGCGTTTCATTGGGCAGAGTTGGCGTTGGTTTTCCCGCCCGCCCCTAGCACATGCTGACTGAGCGGAAAGTTGGTTTTTCCTATGTGGGCAGTGTTGGCGCCTGCATGGGCCCCTAGTCCTATGTGAGCTGACTGAGTTGCCGTTTTCTGTGATGCCGCCCCCTCAGATCTGGATGTCCCCCCAAAATAAAATTTCATTATTTTGTATACGCTGCTTTCCCAAATCGGGGATCTATTGCCGCCCCAACCGTCCTGGAGGGGGATCCTCTCTGGTACCCCCCCCCAAGGTTTCTCCCAATTTTCCCCGTGGGGTTTTTTGGGAGTTTTCCTTTTCCTCTGGGGTCTAAGGCTGGGGGATGTCGGTATAACCATTTATTATTTTACATGTTGGGGACTGTGAAGCCCCTTTGAGCTGTAACGGTGATTTAAAGGGGTTACAAATTTAAAAGTGATTTGATTTGATTTGATTCAGTGCTTTATTGCAGATGGGAACATAAAAAATTTGCCAAAGCAGATTGCAAAATAAAATTCAAAAAACTAACATTAGATAAATTAGTCAGAAGGTTACATCGGTATGTGTGTGATTGTGTGTGTATTTGTGTGCGCGTGTGTGTCAGGTGTGATGTGTGTTTTTGGGTTTCACTCCCTGTCCCCCAGGTTGTGACATGGTTTGAAATATTGGGGGCAAGTGCGCCCCCGTGTCCCCCGCAAATGACCTCGGTCTAGATGGTCATCCAGCCACCAGAATGATCCCTCGGTAATTCAAGATTCAAGATTCAAGAAGTTTAAATTTTCACATACCACACGAGGTGTGCAGTGAAAAGCAAAGTGGCAAGCTCAGCAGAAATGTGCAAAAAAACAGGTTAAAACTTTTACAATAACCAACACAATATTTACAATGTCACAGTTTTTAAAAGTCTATATAAAAAAAAACACAATATTTACATAAAAGCACTTTAAAAAAAATAAGTAAAAAAGGGGAAATTGTATGTTAAATAATATAAATTATGTGTATCTTTACCTAAGTGGTGTGTGTGCATAAGAGGGGCAGGGGTGTGTTCTTGGTGGGGGCCCGGGGGAGGTCAGAGTTTACATCCCGATGGGCCCGAGGAAAGAAATCTCCGTCTCAGTCTCTCTGTTTTTGGGAGCGTGATACGGGGCGCTGCCCGAGCAGAGCTGAAAAGACCCCCTTGTTAGGGGGGGTGGGATCCTTCATGTCCTGCAGGCTCTGGTTTTGCCCTCCTGGTGTATAAGTCCCCAGGGTGGGGATGTAGTTCCAAAGTGGGTTCAAACCGAACCCCACTACTCTTAGAGCCTTCCGTCCTGAGCGGACTGTTGCCAAACCGGCAGTGATGTTTCGTCAGGATGCCTCCACAGTCCCGAGTAGAAGGGGCTGAAGGATCCTCCGGGAACTTTTTCCCATTGCCCCGAGGGGGGTTAAGGCTGCCCTCGTTTCTCACTAGAGGAAATTGGGTGTTGTCCTGTAGATCATCAGTGATGTGGGCCCCCCGGGATTTATACCCGCTCACCCTCTCCACAGTTTCCCTTAATCCCCAATGGGGAGTAAGTCCTCTTTTTGTTGTGTCCCCCTAAAGTCCACAATCACTCCTTAGTTTTGGTGACATTCAGGAGGAGGCTGTTGTCCTGGCACCAGAGTGACAGATCACAAATTCCCCCCGGTAGGCCTTCTCGTCGTTGTTTGGAGATCAGGCCCCCCACCACTGTGTCCCCCCAAACTTAAAGTGGGGGTTTGGGTGAAAACCCGGCCCCACAGTCATGTGTGTACAGGGAGACGTAGGGGGTGAGGGGCCAAAACCCTGGGGGGTCCTGTGTTCAGGGTGAGGGGGTTGGAGGTGTGTCTACCCCCCCTAAACCCCTGGGGCCCGGGGTCAGGAAATCCAGGACCAGGAACAGGGGGGTGTTCAGTCCCAGCTCAATAACTTGCCAGCCGTCTGGTGGGGACTATGGTATTGAAAGCTGAAAATATAGCAAAAGAACAGCATCTAAAAATACCCCCCCTTTCCCGGGTGTCCCGTGAGAGAGTTGGGTGCAGTATGGGGGACAGCATCATCCGTGGATTGTTGGGACAATAAGAAAAAGAGCGGTCCATGGGAAGGGAGGAAGGGCAGATGTAGTCCTTTATCAGCCTCTCGAAGCATTTCATGACCCACCGAGGGGGGGCCACCCGGGCGGTAGTCATTCAAGCTGTGGGAAGCATTCTTGGGACAGGGGGCAATATGGATTCCTTGAAGCAGGCGGGGGGCCACAGACTCGCCCGGGGGGTGTTGAATATAGTGGTGAACAAGGAGCTGTTATTTGCACAGGGCTTCAGTCCGCCAGATATGCCATCTGGGCCAGCAGCTTTCCTGGTGTTTCCCCCCCCCGACCCTCCTCAAATGTGGGTCGGTCACAGAGGTGTGTGTTCATCCCCAGCGGTAGAACTCATCGGTTGCGCTAAAGGGGGATTTGTTGCCCGGGGAGCTAGCGTGTTGTTGTAGCCTCAAACCGTGATAGAAAAGAGTTCAGGTCCTCCGTAGGGATGTCGGCCTCACAATTGGGGGGGCTGCCCTGGTAGCCGTTATAGTCCGGTAGCCCCGCCTGGCGTCTGGTGTCACGCTGCCCATCTGGGATCCACTCTGTCCCTATACCCCCCTTGGCCCCCTTCACCCCCCTTTTCAGTCCAAGGGCTGCCGTGCTCGTCCATGTTGCCGGGTAAAAACCGGAAATTAAGGGAGCAGTACGGGCGTTTTTAAAGCGTCGCGGATGGATTTATCAAACCCACGGTTTTTTTTGGTTAGGAAAGGAACTAACTTTTACCGGGGGACATGGTATCCACAAACGTTGCTATGAGCTCGTTACTACTTCCGTAAATCGCTGACGTCCCCCGGAACTGGTTGGACATGCCCAGTGACGTCAGCAGAGGTCCTGTATCAGCCCCGATTGGTCAACCCCGCTTTTCGCCCTGTCCTACCGCTTTCCCCTGCTACCTTTGTTTAACTCGGTAGCAGGAAAAAGGCGGTGGGGTTTATTTGCCCAACGGAGGGGAGAGAGACGCCTTGTAGCCTCTCTTTAACGGGGTAAAGCAGTGGGGCCCAACGTTCTTTCCCCCCCTGGTGCACACGTAATGTGCTGGTGAAAGTTGGCATGACTTTTTTTTTTGGTTCGCCCTATTAAAGTCCCCACCCCCCCATAGCCGCGTCGGGATGCTTTTTTCTGATGCCGACATAAAACATCATGTAGGTCCGATAGTGCTATCGGTGTCCGTTGTTTGGTTTTAGAACGGGGTGTGGTGATGGGCCGAGCTGAACTCCGGGGAAGGTAGAAAGGACGGATGAGATAGTCGGTTTCCAGGTTCGACGAGCAGGAAGGAAAGAGTCTTTAATGTCCTTGGGTTGCACCATTTTTGTTGGTCATGAAGCAAACCCCTCCACCCTTAGATTTGCCCAAACCCTTCTTCTATCCGCACGGGAAAAAAAAGAGAAGGGGCCGGTTGGGCATAGGTCGATCCGGCACCAGCGGGGGAGCCATGTTTCCGTCAGACAAAAAGACTTAAATCCCCCATGTCCCCTTGGAATCTAATCCTCGCCCAAAAAAACATCCCAAATTATATCAAAAGGGTGGACGTTAGCAAGAAGGATGCTGGGCAAGGTGGAGGTGGGGGTTGAACTTCAGTCTGTTCCGAATTCCCTCCGTTTTCCCCCGATGTTTCCTCCTTCGTCTCCCCGTAGATGCGCTCCACTGTTGTTTTTGTGGCTCGCTGTCTTCTCTGCCCCCACGCTGGGTCGATGGGAAAAAATGGACAAAAACCTTTTTTTTGCGCAAAAGTTTTGTCCCCCAAAAATGTGCTGCGTTCGTGGATGTTATGCCGATGTTTTGAGCAAAAAAAGATATTAAAAACAAACAAAAAAACTAAAAAAAAAAAGGACAAACTCCCCGGGGCTACCCCCACGGGCAGACACGGCCCGGCCATCTTGCCCTTTTTCGGTTTTTAGACCGGTCATCCGCTACCCAGAATGACTCCGGTTGGGGCCGGTCATCCAGCCCGTGAATTGGGAAGGACTTCATTGAATCTTGTTAGTATTGACCCCCAGTTTGGAGTTTGGGGCATTTCATGGAAAGTGATCTCTGTCCCAACCCACCTTCCCACAGTGACTGTTTTTGTTTTTCTGGGTTTCCTGATTTTTAATCTCCTTTTTCTATGGCTTGGTCAGAGCCTGGGGCTGGGGAGGATCTGTCTCTTCTCGACGTGAAGAGAATTCAGCCCGTTTTTGATTCTCTGTTCTAGTTTGCTTTGTGTTTTGGTTTCTCTATACAATGGTCCAGATATAACTCTTTGCTAAGATTGTATAATTTGGTTTCCTCTGATTGGAGTGAGGAAAGACAGTGCTGTTCTGAGACTGGTTTAAGTTGGATTGAACAGGATTGGTCAGTCTCAGTAACAGCTGACTCAGGGTCAGGGTTCAGCGCTTGGGTTTTAAATGCTTTAAAATGAAGTGAGTCCTTTGGGCTGGATTGAAGATGAATCAAGAATTTTAGTTTTTTGACAATTCATTAAGAATGGGAACCGGCCTGATTCTGCTCTACATGCATTTGTTGGAGTTTTTCTTTGTAGGTGTGAAATACTTTTGCAGAATTCTGCACGTAGGATCTCAGTTGGATGTTTTTCCCATTTTGTGTAGCTATGATGACTGAGTGGACCCCACACTTCACTAACATAGTTGTTTTATTGCATAGAAAGCTCTACAAGCTTTTTCTTTTAGTGCATTCACTGCCATCTTGAAATTCCCTGATGATGTGATTGTTAGACCAAGGTAAGTATAATAGTATTAATAGTAATATAATAGTATTGTATGCTCAAGTGTGGTCTGTCTCTCTCTCTGTCTGTCTCTCTCTGTCTCTCTCTGTCTCTCTCTCTCTCTCTGTCTGTCTCTCTCTCTGTCTGTCTCTCTCTCTCTGTCTCTCTCTCTCTCTCTCTCTCTATATCTATCTCTGTCTCTCTCTCTCTCTCTCTGCATGCTGTGTGGCGTCTGTTATCAGAGAGACAAGAGGCTGAATGACATGTTACTGATGGACACACAGATATAAACACTCATGAACACACACACACACACACACACAAATATAAACAAATGATACACACACAGATATAAGCACACACAATGCATTGTTGGATGCACATATTAACAGACATACACACACATGAACATACAAATGAACACACATACACAGACACCACATAGATATATACACATACCACACACACACACCATACATTAACATTAACATTAATACACACACACAATGCATACCTATTCACACATTCATCAAATGCCACTAACATACCCACTGTCTAACACTAACACACATACTGTCCAACACACACACACACACTGTTTGTCAGTAATACTCGTATGGTTTCTCAAGCCTCCATGCTTCAGTCTAGAGCAGCAAGCAGACGGACAGCAACTGTACACAGTAAGATTAATAATATATACATATATTACGTACATATACAAATATTGACATATATACAGATATATACATGAATAGTCTATGCACGTGTTTATTCACATTGTTACAGATATATGTATTCAGTAAAATTAATGTCAGGATTATAACATGGTAATGGTGGTTGCCAGGATTATAACATGGTAGTGGATAATGTCAGGGTTATAAAATGGGAATGGATGTTGTCAGGATTATATCATGGTAATGGATGATGTCAGGATTATAACATGGTAATGGCTGTTGTCAGGATTATAACATGGGAATGGATGTTGTCAGGATTATATCATGGTAATGGATGATGTTAGGATTATAACATGGTAATGGCTGTTGGCAGGATTATAACGTGGTAATGGATGTTGTCAGGATTATAACATGGTAATGGATGATGTCAGGATTATAATTTGTTAATTGATGATGTCAGGATTATAACATGGTAATGCATGATGTCAGGATTATATCATGGTAATGGATGATGTCAGGATTATAACATGGTAATGCATGATGTCAGGATTATATCATGGTAATGGGTGATGTCAGGATTATAACATGGTTGGATGATGTCAGGATTATAACATGGTAATGGATGATGTCAGGATTATATCATGGTTGGATGTCAGGATTATATTATATCATGGTAATGGATGATGTCAGGATTATAACATGGTTGGATGATGTCAGGATTATATCATGGTAATGGATGATGTCAGGATTATAACATGGTTGGATGATGTCAGGATTATATCATGGTAATGGATGATGTCAGGATTATAACATGGTTGGATGATGTCAGGATTATAACATGGTAATTTTAACGACAAACAATCTTTCAGTTTGTCTTGTGTTCTGGTTGATCTTCTGTGAGTTTGTCTTGTGTTCTGGTTGATCTTTCAGTTTGCCTTGTGTTCTGGTTGATCTTCTATCAGTTTGTATTGTGTTCTGGTTGATCTTCTATCAGTTTGTCTTGTGTTCTGGTTGATCTTCTTTCAGTTTGTCTTGTGTTCTGGTTGATCTTCTTTCAGTTTGTATTGTGTTCTGGTTGATCTTCTATCAGATCTCCTCCTCTATTGATCTCCTCTGACAGAGATATCTCAAATGGGGTATTCACTAGTCTAGGATGACACGCACAGTGCGATACAACTTTGTGTATAGCTGCTGTTTTCTGTGTGTGTGTGTTTTCTTTAGTTACCTATAAACACCTCTGTCCTACTTAACTCTCTCTCTCGTTGTCGTAGTAACCTAAATTATTAAATGATCAGCCATAGGCCTATCTCTATCATAGTCTAAATGAGGTTACAAAGTGCTTCACAGCCAGGAAAAATTAAAAAAGATCAATAGGATATATAATGACAACAATGAAACAACAGGACTGTGAACTCTGACCTCACCAGGGCCCCCACCAAGACCCACACACTGCCCCTCTTATGCACACTCACACACACACACACTTAGGTAATGACTACACATAATTTATAGTATATTACATTCATACCATTTCCCTTACCATTTCCAAAGTGCTCTTACTGTATATAGTGTTGTTTTTTCTATATAAGAGCTCTTACTGTAATTACTGTAATTACTGTAATACTGTAAATATTGTGTTGTTTTTTTACTGTAAATACTGTGTACTGTTGCCCTTTTGCACATTCCCGTTGAGCATTGCCACTTTTCATTTCACTACACACCCCGTGTGTGTATGTGACAAATAAAGTTCTTGAATCTTGAATCTTGAATAAGGTATAAAACAAACGGACAAAACAAAAGGTAGGTAGGTGCTAATAACAACATTAATAACAGTAACAATAATACTAATAATAATGATAGTAATGACAACAACAAATACAACAAAAACAACAAATATTTAAGTTAATTAATAAATACTTAATACATTACATTACATTACAGTCATTTAGCAGACGCTTTTATCCAAAGCGACTTACAATAAGTGCATTCAACATAGGTAGGCAAGAAAACTACTCGTCACCAGAAATCGTAAGTGCATTTCCTTCCTAAACAAGCAACTAAGAGCATAACTAGTGTTAAGGTAAGAGTGCAGTAAGTTAGCAACCTACTATATCTTAAACAACTGAGACAAATAAGAGAATCAAATAAACAAGAGCTAAGACAACTAAGTGAACCAAATAAGCAAGAGCTAAGACAAATAAGTGTATCAAATGAACAAGAGCCAATAAACAAGAGCTCAGACACATAATTGACGACAAATAGGCAAGGCTAAGAGGAAGAGTCAGGGTAGTGTTTCCTGAAGAGGTGGGTTTTCAGCCTGCGGCGAAAGATGGGCAGCGACTCTGCTGTCCTGACATCAGTGGGGAGTTCATTCCACCACTGCGGGGCCAGGACAGAGAAGAGCCGTGACCGTGTAGATCGGCCGCAGGGGCCTCTGAGCGACGGGGCAACCAGTCGCCTCGAGGCAGCAGAGCGAAGTGGTCGGGCGGGGGGTGTAAGGCTTGACCATAGCCTGGAGGTAAGAAGGAGCTGTTCCTTTCACTGCCCTATAGGCTAGCACCAGGGTCTTGAACTGGATGCGAGCCGCTACAGGGAGCCAGTGTAGAGAACGGAGAAGGGTAGTTGTATGGGAGAACTTGGGGCGGTTGAACACCAGACGAGCTGCAGCTTTCTGAACAAGCTCCAGAGGTCTGATGGCAAACGCCGGGGCACCAGCAAGGAGGGAGTTGCAGTAGTCCAGGCGGGAGATGACAAGAGCCTGGATGAGCACCTGCGCTAATAAGTAATAATAGAGGGAAAAAGAGTGAGAAGAGAAAGAAAAGAGAGAGGTTTGTTGTTTGTTGGGTGTATGTGTGTGATGCTTGTGTATGTGCAAGTGTATGTCAGATTAACAGTGTGTAGGGATCACGGTGTAAGAGTAATGGCAGCTGTGAGTGTGTGTGTGAATGACAGAAAGAGGTGTAATGAGTGAAATCAGTGTGGAGATTAGGAAGAGTATTGATGAATGAATTACAGGTTATGTCAAAATCAGCGGTTTGGTTTTTGATGGAGGCAGATAATTTTTCCATTGATATGTATTCGATTAGTAGATTTTTCCAAAGTGTATTGATTGTGTTCCTTGATTTCCAGTTCATGAGGATACCAATATAGTTTTCAAGATGGTTCAAGAGTATCGTATGATCAGTTGTATCGAAGGCTGCACTCAAGTCAAGTAGAAATAGTGCTGAGGTCAATAGCTAACAGGAGATTATTGACCACTCTCGTGAGTGCAGTTTCGGTGGAGTGGAAAGATCTAAAGCCAGATTGAAAAGGATTAAATAGGTTGTTTTTTTGACAATAAATCCATAAATTGGCTGGCTACAGTGTGTTCAAGTATTTTGGAAAGGAACAGCAGATTTGACATTGGTCTGTAGTTCTGAAGTACTTCATGATTTGGTTTTTCAATAATGGCTTGATCACGGCCATTTTAAAGGTGGAGGGCACAGTGCCAGTGGAGAGCGACCGATTGATCATATAGAGAATGGAGGGTCCTAGGATAGGGAAAAGTTCTTTGAGTAGTTTAGCAGGCAGAGGGTCAAGCATGCAGGTCGTGGGTTTAGATACCAGATCTAACTTAGTGAGAGTGTGTAAAGAAACTAAATCAAACTGTGAGAAAAGACATTCAGTCCGGGAAACACCAAGTGAACTTTCAGGGGTGAGACAGCACCATGAGTGGAGAGTGTACTGGTGATCTCATCTCTAATTAGCGTGATTTTCTGACTAAAAAAAGACATGGAATCATTAGCAGAAAACAACAGCAACAACGTCAAATAGAAACTTTGGGTTGTTTTTATTTGCACTGATTAACCTAGAGAAGTGTGCAGTTTATAACTTAGCAGGCTATTGTAGAATATAATTCAGAAAACCACATGTTTCCTTGTGACATCTGTAGATGAGATTGGTTCTCTGAGAGTAATCCTTTAATTGTTTTATTATCTCCTGTTTTTGGGTTACTCTTGGGTCAGTCTTAGGTCAGCAAATGTCCTCCCACACCTCTGACTTCTTTCCCTTTTTATTGCTATATTACCTTAGTCATTTAGACCTATATAAGCTCCTCTGTAATGTCTGTATGTTGGAGAAGGTTTGCCACCACGCCATCACTGATGTGGTCTCGCATTCTTTCTTCCCGTATATATGTATTAAATCTACTAACCGAATTGTTCTCTTGTGTCTGCTGATGATTGACATTAAGGTTGACAAACCTAGGTTGGAGTTCTAAGATTTCCACCACACTATCATTCCAGGCAATCCGGAAGACTTCAAGTTTGGTCAATGGGCCATTTAAGGTCTTATTTTCTATATCCTGCTGGTGTCTGCGGCCTTCATGCTGCTCCCTTGCACTTGCAAACACCGACTGGTAGAACAGGTTCAGCATGGTTCTACACACGTTGAAGGACGTGAGCCTCCTTAGGAAGTATTGGCTCTGAGCCTTCTTGTATGTAGCCTCAGTGTTCCCATTACATTCCAGCTTGCTATCCAGGTACCTGTAGGACTGTACCAAGTCTACATCCTCCCTCCCGGATGGAAATGGGGGTGATTGGTGCCTTAGTCCTCCTGAAATCCACCACCATCTCTTTGATTTTTCCCACGTTGAGCTGCAGATGATTCTGGTTGCTCCACTCAACAAAGTCACCAACCAGTCCTCTGTACTCCCCCTCCTGACCCCGCCCCCCCAACAAATCAGACAATTGCAGAGTCATCTGAAAGGGTTAAGTGTTAGGGTTAGGGTTAACAAGGCTGTAATATGGCTGTAACAGGACTGTAACAGGGCTGTAGTATGACTGTAACAGGACTCTAACATGGCTGTAACAGGACTGTAACAGGGCTATAGTATGACTGTAACAGGACTCTAACATGGCTGTAACAGGGCTGTAGTATGACTGTAGTATGACTGTAACAGGACTCTAACATGGCGGTAACATGGCTGTAGTATGACTGTAACGGGGCTGTAGTATGACTAGTATAACTGTAACAGGACTCCAACATCGCTGTAACAGGGCTGTAGTATGACTGTAACAAGGCTGTAGTATGACTGTAACAGGACTCTAACATGGCTGTAACATGACTGTAACGTGGTTGTAACAGGACTAGTATGACTGTAACAGGACTAACATGGCTGTAGTATGACTGTAACATGGCTGTAACAGGACTGTAGTATGACTGTAACAGGACTCTAACATGGCTGTAACATGGCTGTAGTATGACTGTAACAGGACTGTAGTATGACTGTAACAGGGCTGTAGTATGACTGTAACAGGACTGTAACATGGCTGTAGTATGACTGTAACAGGACTGTAGTATGACTGTAACATGGCTGTAGTATGACTAACAGGGCTGTAGTATGACTGTAACATGGCTGTAACAGGACTGTAACATGGCTGTAGTATGACTGTAACAGGACTCTAACATGGCTGTAACATGGCTGTAACAGGACTGTAACATGGCTGTAGTATGACTGTAACAGGACTCTAACATGGCTGTAACAGGACTGTAACATGGCTGTAGTATGACTGTAACAGGGCTGTAGTATGACTAACATGGCTGTAACAGGACTGTAACATGGCTGTAGTATGACTGTAACAGGGCTGTAACAGGACTGTAACATGGCTGTAGTATGACTGTAACATGGCTGTAGTATGACTAACAGGACTCTAACATGGCTGTAACATGACTGTAACAGGACTGTAGTATGACTAACATGGCTGTAACAGGACTGTAACATGGCTGTAGTATGACTGTAAACAGGACTCTAACATGGCTGTAACAGGACTGTAACATGGCTGTAGTATGACTGTAACAGGACTCTAACATGGCTGTAACATGGCTGTAGTATGGCTGTAACATGGCTGTAGTATGACTGTAACATGACTGTAACATGGCTGTAGTATGACTGTAACATGGCTGTAGTATGACTAACATGGCTGTAGTATGACTAACATGGCTGTAACATGGCTGTAGTATGACTAACCCTGACTAACCCTATCACTCAGATGATAGATGATATGGGCAAAGAGAGAGCCAGACAGAGAGCCAGACAGACAGACAGATAGAGAGACAGACAGACAGACAGATAAAGAGAGAGACACACAGAGACAGAGAGACAGACATATAGAGAGAGACACAGAGACAGACAGATAGAGAGATAGAGAGACAGACAGACAGATAGAGAGACACAGAGAGACAGACAGATAGAGAGAGACACACAGAGACAGAGAGAGAGACAGACAGACAGATAGAGAGAGAGAGACACAGAGACAGAGAGACAGACAGATAGAGAGAGAGAGAGACAGACAGATCGAGAGAGAGAGACACACAGACAGACAGACAGATAGGGTTAGGGTTAGGGTTAGTGTTTGCCACTAACATGGCTGTAGTATTGACTAACATGGCTGTAATATGACTGTAACAGGACTGTAACATGGCTGTAGTATGACTGTAACATGGCTGTAGAATGACTAACAGGACTCTAACATGGCTGTAACATGACTAGTATGACTAACAGGACTGTAACATGGCTGTAACAGGACTGTAACAGGACTGTAACATGGCTGTAGTTATAACTGTAACAGGACTCTAACATGGCTGTAACAGGACTGTAACATGGCTGTAGTATGACTTAACAGAACTCTAACATGGCTGTAGTATGACTGTAACATGGCTGTAACATGGACTGTAGTATGACTTAACATGGCTGTAGTATGACTGTAACATGGCTGTAGTATGACTAACATGGGCCCCTCTGAGACCCGACTTAACACACAACTCAATGGAGAATGTCTTCTGTACACAGCACTAAAAAGCTATATGTCTGTGAAGAGAGAGTGTATATATTTGCCTGTGTGTGTGTGGTGTGTGTGTGTGTGTGTGTGTGTGTGTTTCCGCATGTTACTATTTTTAGCTGGTCAGTAGCCTAATAGTTGTGGGAACCAGCAGAGTCACTCAGATGATAGATGATATGGGCAAAGAGAGAGAAGCCAGACAGAGAGCCAGACAGACAGACAGATAGAGAGAGACAGACAGACAGACAGAAAAAGAGAGAGACACACAGAGACAGAGAGACAGACATATAGATAGAGAGAGACACAGAGACAGACAGATAGAGAGAGACAGACAGATAGAGAGATAGAGAGACAGACAGAGATAGAGAGACACAGAGAGACAGACAGATAGAGAGAGACACACACAGAGACAGAGACAGACAGACAGACAGATAGATAGAGAGAGACACAGAGCAGAGAGACAGACAGATAGAGAGGAGAGAGACAGACAGATAGAAGAGAGAGAGACACACAGACAGACAGACAGACAGATAGAGAGAGACACACAGAGACAGACAGACAGATAGAGAGAGACAGACAGACAGACAGATAAGAGAGACACAGACAGACAGACAGACAGACAGATAGAGAGAGAGACAGAGAGATTTTAGATTTTTGACAGCACCTTGAATATAAACAGTATAAACACTTCCAAGGTCTCAAAAACAATCTTTCCAGTACATTCAGTATTATAAAAAACACATTATTTACAAAACATCATAACATTTGACCTAAAAACCAGACCAAACACCAAACCATCATCCAGAGCAAATTACTGCATGAACAAAAACATCCAAACTTTTCATCATTTTATGAAATCTAACAAGAGCAACCAAACAGAACTTGCTTCCTGACACCCTTTTCCTTCTACCTTATTCCTTCTGGTAGTGTAAATGGATATTTATGCTTCCCCTATAAAGAAGTTCAAATATTGCCAGTTGATAGCATTGTTTTTTTTTATAACCTACTGCAAAGATAAAAATAGTTTTGAACCAATATCATTGAAACACATAAACAAACCATCCAAAAGGCGCTAGGCCTTTTACATTCTTTTATTAGCTATTGACTCCGGGGACTCCGCCTTCTTATGCTTTTAGATCTCACAGCTGCATTCGACACAGTAGACCATAGTATCCTGATCTCTCGCCTGGAGCATTGTGTTGGCATTAAAGGCACTGCTCTGGAGTGGTTCAGGTCTTACCTGTCTGAAAGACGTTTTTCTGTTAGCCTTGGTGACTATGTATCCTCCTCAGCGCCTCTCCCCTGTGGAGTCCCTCAGGGTTCCATTCTTGGGCCAATCCTTTTTTCCCTTTATTTGCTCCCCTTAGGGTCTATTCTTAGAAAGCATGGCATCTCGTTCCACTGTTACGCAGATGATACACAGATTTACTTGCCTTTAAAACGGAAAGATGCTAACTCTTTAAAACCTTTGTATGGACTGTCTCAAGGACATCAAAGCTTGGATGGCCTTAAACTTTTTAAATTTTAATGAAATGAAATTTAATCCTGATGTTTGGACCCAGTAGTGCCTGTGACGCTTTTCATATGGACCTGGGTTCCTGGAATCATATGTAAAACCCACTGTAAAAAATCTGGGTGTGATAATGGACTGTGATTTTAAATTGGACAAACAGATAAATTCTGTGGTAAAATCTAGCTTTTTCCAGCTGAGGCTCTTATCGAAGGTCAAGTCTTTTTTATCGTTTGGCGATTTTGAAAGGGTTATACATGCTTTTATCACGACCCGACTTCTTGACTACTGCAATGCCCTGTATGTTGGTGTTAGCCAGGCCTCTCTCTCTCTCTGCAGCTCGTCTTTTAACAGGAACGCGCAAGCGAGAGCACATTTCCCCGTACTGGCCCTCCCTCCACTGGCTCCCTATACGTTTTAGGATTAATTTTAAGATTTTATTGTTTGCTTACAAATCATTAAATGGGCTAGCTCCACCTTATCTCTCTGATGTTTTACAGCGATATGTTCCATTAAGGTCACTCAGGTCTGCTGATCAGTTGCTCCTGGTTGTACCTAAGGCAAGGCTTAAGCTCAGGGGAGATCGCGCTTTTGCAGTTGTAGCCCCCAAACTCTGGAACGAGCTGCCTCTACATGTTAGGCTGGCCCTACATTGTCTGTTTTTAAATCTCGCCTCAAAACACATTTGTACTCCTTGGCTTTTAACTCAGTATGAGAGTTGCATTTTTTATATTACTGTCATTCTGTCTCTTAAACTGGTCCTTGTGTTTTATTGTGTTTTTAAGTTTTTACGATTGATTGATTGTACAGCACTTTGGTCAACTGTGTTGTTTTAATGTGCTTTATAAATAAAGTTGGATGGATTGGATCT
>JAXDDX010000629.1:0-30886 GCA_034670405.1 Hoplostethus atlanticus
TAAAGCATTTAAACCCATTCCCCCTTCCCCCTAAAACTCCCTTTACAAAAAACCCCAGCCCCCTAAAAACCCTGGGGAAGCCGGGCCCCCAAAAATTTTTTAAAAACCCCCTTCCCCCCCCCCCCCCCCCCCCCCCCCCCCCCCCCCCCCCCCCCCCCCCCCCCCCCCCCCCCTTTTTTTTTTAAAAAAAATGGGCCAACCTAGGGGTTTTGGGGAAAAACAACACTCATCGTTTGCAATCGGGTGTTTAGGGGCGGGGAAAAACCCTGCAAAACAGCCTACCAGTTACATACAGGTGTTTGGGGGACAGGCCCCAGTGATGGGTAAAATTTTAATTTTCATGCTCGCCTCACGCGACGGCTACCCCAAAAGGAAAAACCCTTTAGGCCTACGATCAAAACAGATATAGTACATAACACCGATAACAGTGGTTGGGGGTGGGAAAACAACAACATTGGGTGGGGACAAACGACAACGTAGGTGGACAAGAACAGATAACAGTTGGGGAAAGGGAGAAGATAACAAATGGGGGGTGGTGGACAAAGGGGGACATAACATGGAGGAGGGGGAAACGTACCCTGAACCCCTCGTAAATATAAACAAAAATAAAAATGGGTACCCAACTAAAAAGGGCCCCAACAACACCAACCACCGGGGCAAAAAGGGCAGACTGGTAGGGAAGGGGGAGGGGAGGGGCATGTTAACCCAACACCACAGTTAGTGGAGGGTGGGCTTCCTTTTCTCCAGGAACTTTTTTCCGACCCTTTTGTGGTTAACATGGGAAAGGGAAGGTTTGTCATATTTCACAAAATTTAAACATTTAAAACTTTGTTTTTATGAACATCTATGCCCTCCCAAGGGGGCAATAAAATGTTTTTAAAAAAATATGTACCAGGTTGATGAGGGGGTAATCAGAAATTTTTTATTTTTGGGGGGTGATTTTAACGCCTCAGAATGGGTTTGGGAAGGGAACCACATAACCCCCACCCACCCTCGCAGCTACCCTTTACAGCGGGTTCACACACAGGCCGGGGGGATGTGGGGGGGACACCCCCAAATGATCGACGTACCTTCCATTTTAAAATTTTCTTCCCTGGCAACTTCCGTTTTTATTTTTTTAAACACCATTTTAACATTTTTTAAAACTCACATAAGTGTTGTTTTACAAATCCCCCTCTAATCCTGTGAAGTTCGTTTAAAAAATTTTTTTCCCAAAATCTGATTGTTTTTTAACTCTTTTTAACTCATACAAAACTTTTAAAATGCTTTTTTTTTTTTTTGGAAAAACTTTAGAAATAGGAAGCATGATTTAGTTCTTCGGGCAGTTCACTGGGGGAAAGCAGAATAAAAACTTTGGTAAGCACACACCTCAATTCACACGGACATCACTAATCTGTAAATCTGTAGATTGAAACAGCCCAAAAAAAAGGGGGCTTTAGCAAAAAACCTGTAGGCCTAGGAAATGCATGGTGAGGCCCCGCTTTCGACATCACGAAGGACGCCCCTTTCCGCTACTTTTCCCCGGGAAAAAGAACAGGGGAGAACAAGCTGCCACTCTTTTCTGTCCAACGGGGCAGGAGATAACGGAACCCGTCAGCAAAGCGAGCTGTGCAGTTTTATTCCACTTTATAGCACGAGTAAAAAAGGGGAAGGGGACCCTTTAATTTTCTTAAAGACATAAAAGGTACATGACTAAAACTCAGAGCTAGAAAGCCCTCTGGTTTTACAAATTTTACTCTGCTTTACAGAATAGGCTAAGCCCGGGGCATCTTGGCTTATTTGGGAACTTTTAGAATTTTTTAATTTAAACTTTTTAGGGGTTTAAATAACCCCTCTAAAGGGAGCCCCTTACCCTTCCTTCGCAAGCATGATTACCCTGCGCCAAAAAAGGGGAACCCTCAGGACTCAAGAACTCTCTTGGCACAGACTCAAAACCTACCAAAGCCTTACCCAACTTAGGAGGTGATGCCCCTGGTGAAAGGGGACCAAACACGTGCCTGGCGGGTAAATAGTCAATCGTTGTTTCGTGAGTTTTGGAACTCGGGTTCTTTGGGGTTTAATAGGGTCTTATTTCCATGGATCAGAAAAGCTTTTACCATTTTTGAACACCAGTACCTGGAATAAGGGATTTTGGGTTCAACCCCGGGATTGCTAAATCAAAGTTTTTGTCCGGGACATTGAGTTGTCGAAGTTTAATGGTGACTGTTGCCCCTTTTAAGGTATAGAGGGTTTCGACGGGGCCGCTCTTAAATGCTTTAGGGGGTTTTCCCCTAAACCAAGCTACAAAAATACCCCCCACTATGGGGGTCGGGTTTGAGGAATAACATTGTTTTACTCTAGCGGAAATGTTGTTTTTTTATAAACAGTCAAGTGATGTCAGCATTTTAGAAAGCATTGCAAAACTTTGGGTGTTTTGTGCAAGGCAACGGGGGAAAGGGTAGGCTCTAGCTGGGGGTATTGGAAAATGGCCTCCCAGCTTGTTCAGAATCTGACCGGAAAAGGATACCTTAATACTGGGGGTTTATTTGGGAAAAACTGTTTGTTAAATAAAATGGGGGGGGTTGGGGTGGAAAAAAGTGGGGGGAATTAGGGGAAGGTTGCTTCTCAGGTGTAAAAAAGGGGAAGGGGGCGATCATTAACAACCTTGTAGCCCTCTCTAGGGCACCTTGGCTGTGGGAGCCCCTTTCGGGCATTTAGCACAATACAGTCCAAATTAGTATCTTCTTCGGGGATCCCCACTTTGGGCCCCCCCAGAGGATTGTTTCTGCCCAGAGAAGGGGGGCAGGGGTTGATCCATCTGGATGGGACAGACTTTAATAAATTATAAGAATACCTGAGGGGCCCGGATCTGTTGGAGGGGATAGCTAGCTTTATTTTTAAAAAAGAAGGGCCTTAGGTTAGATGAATTTTTGTTTTTAAACGATTCAAATTTTTAAGGCAAAACGGACTACCCCTTTTTATCAGGGACTTTTTTAAAGGGGACACAATAGAAATGACCCCTGTACGGGTACCATACAGGGAGTCAGGGCTCAGGTCAGACTGCCACCCGGGACTGACGGGGGCGCTGTGTGGGACAGAACTGCGCCCAACAGCTGTGGATACAGCGGGCCCGGACTGACACAGCTGTGTCGGCTCTCCCTGGTCTGGTCCAACCGCGCGTGGGAGGTTTCTGGAGCTGTGGTTGACCACAGGGAACGGGTGATGCCAGGGACTACAGCAGCGGCGTGGCTCACCAGACGAACAGGAGGGGTTTCCCCGATACCCAACTGCCCTGACACTGTACACGAGACAGTAAACATGTACTAAACTGTTCAAGATTCCCCAAAAAAGTAGACTTTGCAACAAACCGACACTTTTGGGGAGGGACAGACTCCATATGAGGGGGATTTTAAAACCTGTGGGAAGTTTTCCAAACCCCCCTTAAAAAAGCGTTCACGGACCCCCCGTGGGGGTTTCTGCATGTTGCCATAGTGTGAATTTTTTTTAAAACTCTTTTTTTTTTCCTTTTGTTTTTAAACAAATGTTGGGAGTTTGTTTGTTTTCTGACTCGTTTTTTTTGACTTTTTTGGTAGAAGTTCTCTGTATTGTTTTATTTTAGGGGCGGGAAAAGGGAAACCAACGGGGCAAAGTGGAAATTTTAAAAATTTTTTTGGGTGGGGGCCAAGCCAATTTCATGTATTCAGCAGGAGGAATAAGGGGGAGGAGAGTCAGGCCACCGCCATACATGTGGGCGCAACGTGGGGGGCCAGTCTTTGTGAAAATTGTGTTTTTATTTTTTATCGATCTTTTTTGGGTATGATGGTTGTTTTTTCAACGAACGTTTTTGTTGTCTTAAAAATAATGAAAATAAAGTCTCTCTCTCCTGTCTCTCTCTCCCCTTGTCTCTCTCCTTCTCTCTCTCTCTCTCTCTCTCTCTCTCTCTCTCTCTCTCAGTCTTTTACAGGATGTTTGCTGTAGCCCAGCTTGGGCCCGTTGAGGGGGATGATTACACAATGTTACATTGCCATTGAGTTTTTTACGTATTTTTCAAAGCCATAACTTGCATGATATTTCCATATCATATGTATTGTTTAGGGAGTATGTCTAAAAACTGGTTAATTAAAAGAACAATTTAAATTTTGCATAAGTATTGCATGGGAAAATTTTAAAGGGATTTTCAAATTAAGAGAAATCTTTTCCCTTTTTCCCCTCATATTTTTTCCCCCCTTTGTTTCCCAATTAAATTTTCCCTTTTTGGCTTACCTCTCCTCTTTACTACACCTTGTCCCTTTTTGTTAGGTTCAGTCCATATCCATTCCCAAACCCCCTAAATTTTTTTTGATATTTTCCGGGGGTCACTAGAAAAACATCATGTCCCCCTTAGTGGCGATTTTTGAAAGGGTTTCCCAAAATTTAAAACTGGCCCTCCCTTTAAAGAGAAAAAACAATGGAAACGTAGTCCAATTTTATTAAGTCATCTCTCTAAAGGGGTCTTTAAATGTTTACTGTTACTGTTGTTTATGGAAACCCCCGGGGGCACATTCTCCCAAATTGCCCCATCTCTTAAAATCGGGGATCCACTCTGGAGTTAAAAACTTGGTAAATTACCGTAGGTTTTGTTTTATTTTTTTTATTTTATTTTACACAATAACCCCATCCCCTCACCTCTTTTGGAACAAAGAGTCAACGAATTGACCCCTTTATTCCATTGAAAAACCAATTCATTGTCTTGGTCATAGATGAATTAGAAACTGTTTAAATTTAATGTTGTGTGTGGGTGGGGTTGTTTTGTGGCGTGGGTGTGTTGTGTGGGTGTGTGTGCGTCCGCGTGTGTGTTAGTACGGGGTGGGGAAGGTGGTGGCCAGGTTCCACAGTAACCCACAGCAAGCTTCTCTGCTGATTTTGGGGGTCAAAGAATGGGTAAATAAAGACATTTAAAAACAAACTACACCAAAAGTGTTAAATTTTTTGAAAATTTATCAAACTGCTAAGCTGACGCTGAATAAAAAAAATTCCACCCCCTATCCCCAGTGTGCCCATTTTTTGGGTTTAAACGCCCCCAAACCCCCTTCTTCTACGGGGGGACAAAAAGGAGCTCATGTCAACATCAAATCACTTTGGCAGTTTTTTTTTTTGGCGGAAGTAGGAAGAGGGTTGGGGTACAAAAGGGGTAAGGGGGGTTTTCATGGGATTTCCCGGGGGCTTTCATTTACTTTCTCATGATTGCTCCAAAAAGTGAGGAAAAGCCTTATTTGGGGTTTTGGTATCTTTTTGGGTCAAGAGGTGGCGGGACCCCTCGTGGTTTTGGGAGTTGTGGATCAGGATCAAAAGAAGATTTCCCCCACTCTCTTCAAATACGGGTCAGTACTAATCACACATTCTCTCTCTTTTCCTCTCCCTCACCTTGCTCTCTTTCTTTCAGAAACACACAAACACATCAAACAAAAATCCAATCAAAAGTTTTATATACACTTTTTCGACTTTTTTATGAACAATGAATGGCTACACGTCAAATAAAAAGTGCACAGATAAAAATTGAGAGAGGTAAAAGATTCAAATAATAATAAACACAATACAAAGATTCAAATCAAAAATAAAAAAATTTCAAATAAAATCACATTTATTTGTATAGCCCTAACCACAGTTACAGTATCAAAAGGCTTCACAATGTCCTTAGTGTGGAACAATAAATGGGGCACACAAGCCCCCCAGCCTTGGACCCTCCAAAGGAAAGGAAAGATTTCCCAAAGCAAAAAACCGGGTACCTTCTTACAGCTGGGCCATATACCACGCCAAAACTCTTAAGAAATGGAAGATGAAAAAACTGAATCGGCTTTAATTGTCTTCCAGTTGTCATTCAGGTTTTTAAAAAATGTTACAATTTTTTAAACATGAATACAGTAGTTGTGCTAAATAAATAATTTTGTATCTTTATAACCTTTTGGGTTTTTGTCTTTTAATCATAAAAGGGTTTTGGAGTGGCCACACGCAAAGCCAGCACTACACAACCTTCGTACCATCAAGGATCGGGGGGAAAACCATATTTTACTTCACTTCTGACAGAAAATGTAAGAAAATGACTGTGTGTGTCTTTTTGTGTCTGTGTCTACTGTGAAGTGAGGCTTTGAGGAGGGGAGGGGTTTGGGAAATTTTTTTAATGTTGTTGTTGTGTGTTTGTGTTGTGTGTGTGTGTTCGTTTCACAGGTAGTGAAAAGGGGGAGGAGAGTTGAAATATCCAGTTTTCGACTTCCTTACACCATCCACTTCAAAGGACACCAAAATTTCAAACCCCGGAATGGCCTTTGATGTTACGGGAAATATTTTAACAATTTTCTTTTTATTTTATTACATGGGATGCACTGATACCTTTTTCCCCGGGGACTTAAAAGACTGCAACAACCCCGAAGGGTTGCCAAAATACTATATATCCACCATAATCCAAATGTTGAAATCCTAAATTTCATAAAACAAAGATAAATCAATAAACATTGAGTGAACAAAGCTTTTTTTTTTTTTTAATTTTTAACCCATTACGGGGTTTACTTTCATGCCCCAATCAGTTTTCCCCCCTCGGGTAACTGATGGAAATTTCATTTAAACTACCTGTGCTCACCATTTTCATCGTACATTAGGGAACGCCTTTAACATGTTTTTTAATTATTTGATGCTCCTGGGAATTAGGTTCAGGGATTTTAAAAACCTGATGGGGCCCCGGGATATCGCCCCCGTGGGGGTGGCCAGGCCGGTGAAGGGCCCCACTGCAGCCAACGGGGATGGCCAATTCACATCACACAATATCACAAGGACAAAACCTCAAAACCCCGTAATTTCCCGAAATTGTTGGTGTTGTTTCATCTGTTTTAACCCTGCATATTTTAGCCGATTTGGGATTAACCCGAACTAAAAAAATTCTTTGGGGAAATTTGATGAAAAAAGCCAACAAACCCAAACTTTGAGCATGGGTGAAATTTGATGCTTTATTTGGGGTGTTTTTATTGTTTTGTGTTATTTCATTAAATATTTTGCCGGGGTTTTTACTATAAAACCTTTCAAAAAATTTATTTGCGGGACATTAAAGCTTTTAATTGAATTGAATTGGGGGGGGTTTTTTTTTTTTTTTCTGTATCTGACAGCACTTATATATTATGATTATGCTTATGTGTGTGTTTTAATTGCGGCAAAAAAACTGCCGATCCAAATTTCAAAACAACGGCATCAGCCCATGACACCCCCGGGTTATACACCCCTACAAACAATACCTCCCCCATAGTAAAGAACATTTAAATAAAACAGTTTTGTATTAGATGATAAGTATTAGTGATAGGTGCGATTGGTGCACAGTAGCAACCCTAAGATCGCTTCAACTTCTAGTGGGAAAGAGGTTTGTAATCGTGCAGGGGGTGGCTTCAAGCTGAAGTTAGGAAACTCCCGAAAAACAACCTTTTCCTCAACAAGCAGGGCAAAATCACTTTGAATCACTACCTGTGATTTGTCTGTGTTTGGGTTTGGTTGGGTGTTGTTGTGTTGTTTTTGTTGTTTGTAACGGGGGCCCTCTTGTTCCCTTTCTTTTTATTACTTTCCTAAACTTCCTTATTGGCGATGCAGGTTTCACCCCATACTAATTGTGCACATAAAAAATAATGAAGGGGAGAGACAAGAAGAGAGAACTTCCCCCTCTTGTGTTTTATTCATGCATGTGCAGCAGTGTGGTAAAATGGGTCTGAGTGTAAATCTGTTTTGCCTCAGACTGAGCCCATCATTGGGAAAAAAGGGCCCTTAAAATTCCAGGCCAAATATGATCCCGATAGGCCCCCTTACCAAAGGCATTTCTACCATCATTTCCCTCAACCTACTACCATGGGCAAAAACTGAGGTGGTGTCGACTCTGTCTGGGTGGATGTCAAGGGCACCTCAGGGGGTCGGAACACAAGCACTGCGTGTTAAGACACAAACACAATATTTTATCAAATGCTTTTATTTGATACAAAACTGCTCCCCACTGCGTTCCCGTTTCTTTTGTTGAAGTTTGGAATCAACCAAGGGTTCCCTTCCCTTTGAGCCCCCGAAGACGTTTGGTCCCAGGGACAGGGGGCCCAGGCGCCCCAGGGGGATGGTAGCATTGCAAAGGAATCTACGTCCCAAAAACAACACCGCCTCACCCAGACAAAGGGATCTTTTTTATTTTCTTTGAAAATATTTGAAAGGGGGGGCATTAAAAGAAAATTATTAATTTTTGGGTAAAACATTATTCGTCATTTCATTGTACAGATGAAAACATCTTCTAAAAATTTAAATGTGGTAATGCATTGGGGCTCAAAATTTTATTTGTGTGTGGGTTTGTTTTGTGGTGTGTGGTTGTGTGTGTTGTGTTGACTTCCACTCCCTTTAGGGTGGGACATAGTGGAGAAATAAACACGGCTGCACACCCGGGGAGGAAAAAAAAACTGGGGTGTTCATGATGCCTGGTGTTTTGAACCAACATGCATCCCGGGACTCCTTTTCAGATAGGGGACAACACTTACTCCCAGCAAATTCTTCTGTCATTCCCCCCCCCCCACTATGCAATAAACCCCATGCATCCTATCTGTTAACTTCCTGGCCTGTTCCAAAAGCAGGTTCACAAAACCCAGTCCAACCCTGCATTAGTTGATTAATTCCGGATGGCCCGTCTATTTTCGGGGTTCCGAACGGGTGATTTGAGTTATTCAACAACTTTGGTATTTTTACCTTGATTAACGCTGCGGTACTATGATTCACCTGGAACCAGCAAGCAAAGGGGCGTAAAGGAGGGGAATTGGCGTGGGAAGAATCGCTGCCCGCAATGCGTAGTTTGAATGCGTGTTATTTTATTTAAAATTTCACCCCCCACTTTCTTATTAATTTACCTACATGTAGAAATGGTGGAAGGGAATTTGGGAAAAAATTTTTTTCATTTTGGGGCAATCCCACGGGCGCAAACACACTTGGCAGAGCTGAAAAAAAAATATAAAAAAATTACAGTCATTTAGCAGCGCTTTTTTCCAACACTTACAAAGTGAATTTTAAAATATTGGGGGCGAACCCCAACCCTGAGACTTAGGTCTCCTTTACCAACTGACTGTTGCCAACTATTTTAAAGGTGTACTTTGGGGGGGCAATTTTAAAGGCAATTTGAAATTTTAATTACCGAAATAATTAGAGGGGGGGGCTGGGCACAGGGAAATGTGTTGTTGGAACAATATAAAAAATACTAATTTTTCTTTTTTTTGTAGGGAAAAAAGAAACCAAATTAAATGTGTCTTTATTGACTCGGGGGTGTAGCGAATCCGAATTTAAAAGGCATTTTTCCTCGGACACTCTTCCATCCTGGGGAAAAAGCTAATCGGGGTCTCAAAATCCTCTCCCCCGTGAGCTATGGAATTACTTTTTGCTTAATACGATCGGGGTTCCAGGAAAGGGGCACCCCCTGCCGACAGCGCTTCGGGCACAGAGGGAGGAGACGGGAGAAATCAGGGGGTTTTTCAAGAAAAACCCGCCACGGCAGGTTTGGGGTTTACAAATCATTACCATGGTAAAATTGCTCAATTGAGTTTCCCCCAACGGAAAACCCAGTCCCCCCTAACCCCAAAACCCCTTTTCCCCCCCCCGCCAAACCCCCGGAAAAAATCCCCCCCCCCATGACCCCCCCCCTGGAAAACATATCTTTTTTTTCAAAAATCACCAAAAAACCTGTGATAGCTTGCCTGGGGTGGTATTTTAAGGGGGGTTAAAATTAGTAACTTTGGTTTCAATTTTTAAAACGGTTTTTAAACCCAACGATGGGTTTGGGGTTTAAGAGGATTTTTTTTAAACCCCCCCCTTTGGGTTATTTTAAAGTATAAATTATCCGTGATTAATTTAAAAATTATAAAAAAAAATATTTAAAGTTTAAAATTTTATTAGATTAAATATTCAATTTTGGATGATTTTTGTTATTTTTATTGTGGATGAAGTGTTATTTTCTAAATTTTTAATCCCGGGGGATTTACTCCTATTTTTTACAAAAAAATTTTTGACATAACTCTTTAAAATTATAAGTCGATTCTAATAAACCACAGGGGTAACCCGTGTTTCCTTTCCCGAATTAAATGTCCCCTCGCCCAAGGGGGAACCCACCACTCTACAGGGGTCACAACCCCCCTTATAAAAAGTCACAACTCAAAAACCCCCAATCAACCACATATCATGAATCTACCCCCATTCAGCATGTTTTAATGCTTATCTATACACTGGCCCTTTTACAATTTCCTTCACATTTTAAGGGTTTTATGGTTTTTTTTACTTTTTGGGAAAGTAACCTCCTTCATCTCCCCCACACCCTCTTTCCCTCCCTTTCCCGTAGTCAAAAACAATACAATCAAGCCTTTTTTCAGGGGCGGGATGAAGGAAATCCCCCTAAATACCCCCTGCGAACGTCGAGCGAACATCAAACTCCCGCTGACCTTCCTCACTGCTGCCCGGGGCTGGGCCCCCACGATGACATGAAGCTGACACTATGCTCTCCAGTAAAGGGCGGGGGCAAGGGGGGGGAAAGGCCTGGGGTTGGTTTCCATGAAAAAATGGGAATGGGGGGAAAGACCGAAGGGAGGGAAAAACTCTCCCGCCGTATGGTATATGGGAGGGGGGTAGGGGTGTAGGGAAGAAGAGGAGACGGTTTAAGGTTTGAACAAAGAGATGAGCAGAGGGCATAAATAAGGGAGGGGGAAGAGAAGAGATTTAGGGACAGGAAGAAAAGGTTAATTTACCATATCTAACTTTTTCCAATTCCCCCTTAAGGGGAACGATGATATAAGTTACATGGGCACGTGAGATTAGGCCGACCAATTTCCCGGAAATGGCTGTGGGTAATTCCTGTGCCTAAATTTTCCTGGGAAAAACACCTAACCCTTGTGAGAACTGAAACCTATACACACACACCCCAAAAACACACACCAAAACCGTCAATCTACAACCCTCTTCTTTTCAGTGAACCACATCATTTGGGGAATACATCCCTTTGCAGGAATTCAATCACAACTGGGAACTCATGGCATCAGCTTTCCAAAACTCATGGGATGGACCTTCCTCCACACTCAAATTTTTATTGTCTATTTGGGTTTTTGGCACAAAAAGCAACCTGAAAAAATTTTATTGTCCTTTCTCTTTTTCTTTTTTCCCCTCCATCCCCTTCCACTTCCCCCCCCCTTTCCTCTCACGCCACCCTTAGTTTTTCCTCCCCCCTTGGTCGTGTGGGCGATCCGAGGAACATTTGGGGGGTTTTTCATGATCCAGGCGCCTACCCTTAACTGTCGTGAGGCACTTGGAAAAAAAGGCTCCACACAACCACCCGAGTTTCACGATCTGGGTTAGGGGGGCCCGAGGAACACGCAACGCCTTTCCCCGGGGGGTTTTTTTTATTGTTGGACAATAAAAAAGCCTTTGGGTTTCTTGACTTTTTCTGGGCGTCAAACCCCTTATTCCACCATGGTTGGGAAAATTACCCCCCCCGGGGGTACCCCGGGGGAAAAAAAGGGTGGGGTTTTAAAAACCCTTTTAAAAATACTACTTCAAAAAATAAAAAAGTATTAATTTTAAAATTAATTTCATTTTAAAATTAACTCTCCCTTTTTTCCCCAAAAATCACCAACCAACAATTTCCCCCACCCACCCCCCAAACCCCAAAACCAACCCAAAAACCCAAAAAAAAAAAAAAATTTTCCCCCACCCTTTCCCACCAACCCCCAAAAAACCCCCAAACCCAAAAACCCCACCACCCACCCCCCCACCCCCCCACCCCCAAAACCAAAAAACCCCATAAAAGTCTCCTCCACACCTCTAATCATTTAGCTTTCTGTGCACGACATCCTGTACTGTGTTTCCTTTTTCCTCATCCATCCTCTACCATCTTCTCCCCCCTTTCCTCTCACCTGTCTCATCCCTTACTTGTTTCTCCTCCACCCTTAAAGGGATCTGTGTGGGCGATCCATTTGAGGTAATCATTCGGAAGGATTTCTTCATCGATCTCAGGCTGCCCTACTCAGCTGTTCGTGGAGAGCAGCTGGAAATAAAGGCAATCCTACACAACTACAACCCGGAGTCTATCACTGTAAGTCTAGGTTACTGGGCTCCCTTGTTTCAGGAAACACTGTCAACTGAATACCTTCAACTTGGCAAAGTTTGGGTAGTTTAGTGATTGGAGCTATTCATAATGATTATAAGCTGCTTATGGGTTCTGTGACATTATTTTCAATGAAGTACGAGGCCTACACAACTACATCCTTGATTCCACCATGGTATGGGTACACATCTATTTTCCCCTCCTGGGCTATCACCCTGTGGGACGAACAATAGCTCAGCTTGAAAACGGGAATTAAAACCCAATATTTAACTTATCAATACTTAACAAAACACATCAGAAATACATTTGTATGTAATTTTATAGATAAGAAAGTGGTGAATTGTAGACATTTAAAATGATACTGCTATGTCTATTGTTAGATCCCCGAAGCGAGGTCAGCCTCTTATCGGTCAGACAGAGGTGTCTCACTTGGTGCCAGCTCTCCGTTTAAAGGGTCCGAGTTAGAAGCCTAAGCCTAGTGGGTATTACCCGGGTAGGTTAAGTCTAACTATCTAAGCTGGTGGCGAGGAGATTCGCCTGGCTTCTGACTGCCTTCGTCCGGACGTCTTACCCTTCTCAATCCGATATCGCTGCCGGGCTAAACAGCACTAGAGCCCAGCGACGCTATCGGCCACGTCCGTTAACGGCAGCTCTCCCCTATGATCAGTGCACTTGTTACGTGCCAGGTTAGTTTTAGCGGCTTGGATAATAAGCCCCAAGGGTACTGTTTGATTTAATTGGCTAGAGAAACCTATAAGAACCTTTTAGATATTATACACACCTAAATACCTATCCTTTTACTACCTTGGAAGAATTCAATTATTCGATGTCCACTACTTTCTTGAATTGGTTATAATATTTATTAAATGCTTTAGCAAGGGCATACCATACAGCGTTATCAGATTTAAACAATGATCGTGAACTCTATACCTCGAACCTCCCCGGTGCATCATACACCGCCGCTCCGGGTTGGTTCTACCGTACCATATACCTCGAACCTCTCCCAGGCCTCATACACCGCGGCCTTAGGCAGTAGGTCCTACAGATACGCTTCCCCGGAGGTGGGAGATTCAACCAGTATAAAGTTCTACAGTAATCGATTTTTAACAATTAGGATAATAATAAAGAAATAATAATAAAATATTAATGAAGAAGGATTAATTACTCTGCTGTGGTAAGATAATTCTAATCATATAATTTTGGAACGAGAGAGGGAGAAACCTGGCGGCGCAGACCTTGTTCCTCTCCTGCCGTTGCCGCTGTTATTCAGTGATGGTTTCGTCTGGGTACGAACTCAGTGTAGATCTCGTCTGGGTACGAGCTCAGATAAGGAAGAGAGACTCTCAATTCCTGATGTTATTGCGGCAGCGGTCCGGCAGAGTGAGCGAGGGAGACAAAGAAGTTAAATTTCTATCTTGCAGTCTTGGTAGTTGGTTGATCCTTCATTCGGTTGGTCTTGTCTTCAATGCACAATGTTCAGTTCGGAAACTGCAGATATTCTTCAAAGTCTTTCACTCCGGAGTGCAGAAAATACTCTGAGTCCAAATCCCATCCACGGACGGTGGAGATTCTTCTTAGTATTTTCCTGCTCCGAAGTTGCTCTCTTCTCTTCTCGTGTTAAGGGTTTGCATGAAGTGGGATCAACCAGGCATATTCAGAGACAGTCAAGCAACCCTGAATAGCCCCGTTTCCTTAGTCTCCAATAGTCTTATACCTCTACTACGGCCATAAATTACCATGTCATTATCCTCGGTCCTCAGATGGACCTGGCCTCTCCCATCTCTCTGTGTTCCTTTACTCTTACATCATTTGATTAGTTACAACATCTTATTCGTTACAACATCATCCGCTTCACTACATCTTAATCATCAGTTATTTCTATTGCTTCACCTCCTTGTTCCAGGATGTCTTGCTCTCGGGCCTCCGTTTGCAATAGTGACCGGCGGCTCTTCTCCAAGTCCGCTTTAGTCTGGCCTTAACCTAACTGCTCTAGGTTATGGTGACCTTGACCTAACTGCCCCAGGTTATTATACATTGTTCCCTGTCTTTAGCAGCAGTCATATTTACAGTCATGTTTTCTATCCCTCTCATAGAATACATACTGTGAATCAACCTTGATCCCTAGCTAATATTCACATAGCTTCTTAACAATATTAATCCTAAGTTGATATTAATATAACACACAAGTTTCTCTCATACACAAGTTTCTCTCATTTTGTACACACATACCAATCATTGGTTAATACATTTTCAACAGTCTATTCTTTTCTAGGCTCTGCAGAGATATACACCCTTCCTCTTTTACTCTCGGCCTGGCTCCATTCAACACAATAATGCTTATGAATCACTTTAGTTTCTTTGTTTAATGATTTCTTAACTTCCTTTTCCTAGCTGCAGGCTCTGCAGACTCTTCTGGGCCTAAATGATTACTCCTGCCTTTCTAGCTTCAACATTTTCTAGCTTTAGCTTTAGCTGATTACACAATAGCATTCCTTAGCTTTAACTGAGTCTCTTAAGTATTGCTCCCTCTGCTGGATTAGGTGGGTGTTACCCATCTTTGGTTTATTCTAGGTGTCTGACCTTTCTTTCTTAACATCTGATCTTCAACTTACTTGACACCCCCTTCTTGAAGTCAGTCGTTAGTCCCATGTATAGTCGTGCTCAAACAAGGGGTCGCTCTCATTATTAATCACTTCCAGAGTGATCGCATCCAAATCCTCTAGTGCCAAGTTCTCTAGCGGCGTACGGTGAGGACCCGTAGGGGGTGTCATCCAGTCAGAATTGTTCTTTTTCCGCACTTCTTCCCAATACGTGCGATTAGCTAACGTAGAATTGTTTCTGTTATCCCCCCAGGGGATAACCAGAGTCTTCGGTAGAGCCTTCCAGCACTCCTGCTGGTAGCTTCTAGTGTTTCTATAGTGGACTCGGGTGTGCGTTAGAATCCAGGGCTCCGCTCCATAATAGCATAATATGGCCAGGACCGCTGCTATTCCTCCGCACACAGCGAGTATCTTCATTGTTAGGATTAGGCAAAACATTCCATTTCCAGTCTGTGGTCGTTTTTGTTGAGGCTTTAAGAGAGGTTTCTGTTGTTTGTCGTTGCTTACTGGGTCTTCCGTTGAGGAATGCTCGGAGTCAGAGTCATTTGAGTTTCTTCTGAGGTCCCTTCTAGTGGCCCTTCTGGGTCCCATCTGAATGTCCATCGTCCGCTATCGGTGTAGCGCCAGATTAGGTTGCGGACTTGCGTTGGTGAGGGTTTTTCCTTCTTCTCCCAATCCACTCTTGGCTTTCTGCGTGGTGGCCCCAGTGTTGTGATCAGGGGACATCCACTTGTTTCTACTCCCGGCTTGGTTATGATACGACCTCTGAGGAGCTTGGTATACATAGGTGCTGGATAGGGGAGGGTTGGATCTAACCCTCGCCACACCCATGTCCAGGTGGTAATGGTGTAGGAGTCTGGTTTCGGCAATGGTCCTTCGATGTGCCTTACTTGATTAGGGGGCCACCGTAGCCCTGTCAAGTCAGCCATGTCGAGCGTAGCGTTCCACTGTCTGGTCCCATCCCCCTGAATCCTACTTACTGCCGAGTATAATGGCTGAAAATTCCGATCAACCATCTCTGTCTTCACCACTCGGCTTCCGTGATGTTTACAGGAGGGATTCAGAGGCCAGACACTTTTGTGCAGGACGAGGCTCGAATTTCGGGGACTTTCCTCCACTATTGCTCTCAGCGGCAGGAATTGGTTTTCTAACACATAATCCTGTTCACCTTTACTTTCTTTTCATACAGGCCTTGGAGCATCTTCTGGCTATTGTTCCAAATTACATAATTTCCTAGGGTGATTTCAACATAGATCCCTTGGAGGGGGTCTGCATAATTCGGACCCCATCTTAGTTTGAACAGTTTTCCGCTCACCTCGAAGTAGGTCGTATTCAGGATCCATGGTGCGGTAGGAGGGCATTTTGGCGTCGGGTGCTTGCCCCACCTGTTTGTTTCGTAGGGTCTCAATTTCCCTATCTCGGTTTCATTCCATTTGTCCCACACTTTCGTCCGTGGTCCTGCACCTTCCCCACACGAAGTCACCATCTTGCATCCAACGTCCTCTCCAGGGAGGGAATGGCTCTCCCGGTTCTTCCCATATTATGTGGTCACCCAGCCTCCGATGTCTTCTCCCGGCAGGCCATGGCTCTAACTTTTCTTCCTGTCCCGGCCCCCTGCTTTCTGTTTTGTTGGAGCAAAAATATCCTCCGGATCCCGGGAAGTGCCATGAGAAATCTTGTTTTGGGTTGTCCAGCCATACTGTCTCGTTGTTATAGCTAAGATAGGGGGTTCCGTTCAGGGGTCCTATACATTGCCATGTATAGTCATCAATTCTTTGTTTCTTTGTAAATTGTTTCTCTGCTCTCTTCCAAACCTTCTTGGTTCCCCTCGGCATCTTCAAACAACAGTTTTTTACCTCTTTCTATTTTTCTTCTTTTCTCGGTTCTCCTCCCTGCCTCCAATGGTTCGGGAGGGATTTCCTAACCCACTCCTTGAACTGGTTAGGAGATTTAGGCACTGGTAGTAGCTGCGGGCGTTCTGGTTGTTGCAGTTTCAGCTGTTTTTCGGCTATTTCCACATCTGCTCCCATTGAGTATACGCCCCTGAATGGGACTACTACCATGTGGGCGGTTATCTTTACTGTCACCGTTTGGTCCGGCCTACCGGGCGTGGCTGCTCTGGTCGCCAGTGAGCCGGGTATCTGCAAGAGGCCTTCTCGTTTCCAGTCCTCTGGTGTCACGGTGAAAGTAGCTTGCTTAGCCTTACTTCTTGCTGCTGGGTCTCCCCAGGCATCCAGGTCTGTAGTATAGTAATACAGAGCTGTTTTTCTGGCTCCCTCTTCTCTAGGGACGTCAGGTCTTTCTTCCATCGGTATTAAGGGGTCTTCTATGACTTCTTTTATCAGTTTGCCCCAAGTAGTGAGCTCCCAGGGTCCTACCCAGCCTTTTTCTTCAGCTAGGCCCCTCTCGATGTCTCCTAATTTCTCCATTCCGGAGGTGTGTGGCAGGGTGCCACATAACCGGGGTCCTTGACAGACAGAGACATAGGCAGGGGAGAGTTAATGGGCCAGCAGGGCCGTTTTATTGTCCAACAATACCGCACACAATAAACCCGGCCCGGGTCTTGACGGCAGCGCGCCGTCGGCGCCGTCTCCCTCCGCCGGCGCCCTCCTTCGGTCCCGGTGGGCCAGCCGCGGAGCCCCAAGGCTGCCCCAGCCTGCCAGGCTTCCAGGGGCGTCCTGCCCCAACCCCGACTGGTCAGCCCTTGCAGGTGGCTCCCGACTGCGTCCTCCGCGGACCTCCGCCGGACGCCGCGGCAGGAGACGGCCCGCTCCCGCTCCGTCGCTCCCGGCTGGTGCTGGCCCCCGATCTCTCCGCTCCACGCGCCAGCCTCTCACACTGGCGCGTTCCTCCCACACTCACATTCACACACACGTTAAAAAGGCCCCAGCTGCAATCAGTCCCAACTGGCTGCAGCTGGAACCGGATCCAGGAAAGAAGCAGTCCACTAACTCACCTCTCTCCTGGATCCAATTAAGCCTCCCCCCACCCTCCCTCCAGTCCGCCACAAGGTGTTACCGGGTTTCGTTGGGTTCCGATACACCCTAAACACTAGTGGTGTTTGGGTTGTCATCAGGGGGGGTACGGCTACCCTTCCTTCGCTTGGGTCATACGGCCATGCATGGTTTATCGCTGCTTCCAGCTCCGTTATCCTCCCAGATGCTTCTGTCTCTGCCCTGCCGTCTCCCGGTCCCTCTAGTTGGCTCCAGGGGTACAGCGGCGGGGCTGAGGGTCCTTCTTGTGGATCCTCTTCGTTTTGCTGAGGCGCGAAAATATAAAAATATAGTAAGGGGGGGGGGGGGGGGGGGGTTGTTTTAAAAAAAAGGGGGGGGGGGGGGGGGGGGGGGGGGGGGGGGGGATAAAATAATAATATTGGGTGTGTTTTTTATTATAATAATTATTTGGGGGGTATTTTGTTTTTTTTTTTTGGTGGGGGGGTTTTTTGTATTTTTGGGGGGGGGTTGGGGGTGGGGGGGGGGGGGGGGGGTTTTTGTTTTTTGGGGGTGGGGGGGTGGGTATGGTAATGAGGAAAAGTGTGAAAAGGAGAAAGATAAAAGGTTGGTATGGGGGGGTGGGGGGTTGAGGATAGGAATGAAAGGTAGGAAAAAGAGGAGTGATAAGAATTGTAGAGGAATATATGTAGATGTATGGTAAGGGATGAATGGGATAGGTATTGAAGGAAGTATGAAGGGGTGAAAATAGTTTTGATTAAATAGGAGTGTAGAATTTAAATATGTAGTGAGGAATATAAGGATAGAGGGGTGATGAAGGTGGGAGGAGGGAAGATAATGGAAAGGGGGAGAGAAGTAGATTCCAGCGACGGTCAGGGGCGAACGTTTAAACACACCACACATCTGTGGCGAGCTTATTTCATCTCCATTACTTTCATCCCCCGTTGTCAGGAAACCAATTTTTAGCTAAGTTCAATTTTCGTAAAGGCTCTGCTGCCCAGAGCATCAGATACGCTCTTCCAAGCAACCGCCCCATAGACAGTAGCCAGTCTGAACGTAGGGTGGTAGGATCCGTATATACTGCCATTTTTTGGTTCCGGTTATCTCTAGCTTTGAATTTGGTTTGAGTTGTGCTCCACTCCCTGGATTCCCTTCTTCTTTACAAAAGCTGTGTTGCTGTCTAAGATTTGTACTACTGTGTCGGATTTTTCGTATTTCGCTTTTTATCTGCCGTGCCCTTCTCTTTTTTACATATTTAGCTAGGAGGATGGTCTCGTGCATTTATCCACACTCCTGTCCCACATGAAAAGGGACTTTATTAGATGCTGGGGCCATCTTATTATCACCTTTTCCCCGCCCCACTTCCTCTGACGTGAATGGGCGGTGACTCAGTTCTTCCGCAGGGGAGGGCCTGTCAGCTCGGTGTCTGTCGTTCAGGGCCTTCCCTATCTCCAGGGCCCTAATGCTCCACTCTTTGGTATTTGCATTTTTGCCAATCCAGTTTTTCACCAAGCCGATTGTTCTTTCTACCACTCCATTTGCCTGCGGAGTGTATGGTGGGGAGTATATTCTCATAACTCCATTTTGTTGGCACCATTGATCCACTTGAGAATTGCGGAAATGAGTCCCGTTGTCTGTTCTTAGCTCTTTGGGCACTCCCAGGGCACTGCACACTTGGTCCAACATGCTAACAATGCTACTACCGTTAGCTTTCCTTGCTGGCCTGACTACTACATATCCCGACATAGAGTCCACTAGCACTAGAAGGTATTTCTCACCCTTCTTCCCTGTTATTCCTAAGGGACCGGCTACGTCCATGCACACCGATCCCCAGGGCACTGTGCTTTTGATTGTTTGACCGTCAACCCGTTGTCCCCTGCGTCCTGCATTGTAGTGCCCGCACGTCGCGCACTCTTTAAGGACCCGGCGTATCTGGTTCTGAGCAATCCAGAGGTTCTGTTTCTCCAATTCTTTCCGTGTGGGAAGGGTGCCAGCATGGCCTAGCGCTTCATGTACGGCCTGCACCACTCCCTCCACGTCCTTTTCTGGAACTATTCTGCCTTTGGGCGTTTCATTCCATTCCTCGATCCCGACAAAGACTATTTTCCTCTGCTGCACATAGCGGTCGACTTCGTCGTTCCCTCGCCAATGTGCGCCTTCTTTAGCGTGTGCTTTCTGATGCACCACGTCTATTTCCATGTGTAACCGTATCTCGGCTATCTTTTTCCACAGGTCTCGATGAGCTACTGCTTTGCCCTTGGCCCCTTCAAATCCATTTTCTTCCCAAATGGAGAGGTCTTCTTTGATGGCTTGCGCGCAGTAGTGACTATCGGTCACTATCTGGGCTCTCTTTATTTTTCTTTTTCCCAATTCTAACAGTCCTTCCATCACGGCAGTTACTTCTCCTGCCTGGGCACTGCCTTGGGTTCTACCTTTTTGTCTGTATTGTTCTTGTCCGTCTTTTTTAAGAATAAAACCCCAGTAAGCGGTGTCGTCTGGTCCTTTCCGCGACCCGTCTGTGTAAAGCATCCATTCATACGGCTTACTTTCTTCCGGATCTGGTTTTGGTGGCTTTTTCTTTCCGGGCAGAGCCGGTCCGATTTCCAGGTCGGGGTCTAACAGTATGTCTTCCCATCTGCCCCATCTGGTATTCGTGGCCTTGGTGCTCTCGATCGTTTCTTTTCTCAGGAACCTGTGCACTTGGCTTTGGGTAATAACTCTGATTCCCTGGCCTTGCGCTAGGTCCTTTAGCCCGCTCCAGTACTTTGCCAGGACCGCTAGCTCTTTTTCTTCTGGGGGATATTTCTTTTCCACTGAGGACAGGGTATAGCTCCATAGAGTCACCATACCCCCTCCTTCGTTACTCACTTTCAGTATGGCATCTTCGTCTTCACAGCTGACTTCTGCCAATATTCTGGTGGTGAGGCTTCGGGGTTCTAACCGCACAGCCGCGCGGATAGCTTCTTTTAGCTTTTCTAGGCTGCTCTGGTCCGAAGCCGTCCATTCCCAGGTCGCTTTCGCGTCTTCCTCTGAGTCTGGTTCTCTCTTTTTCAGTAGCGCATACAGTGGTTTGGCATAGCGCTGGTAGTGTGGAACATGGTCCCGCACATAGTTGCAGAGTCCTAGGATCTTTTGTAGGTCATTCTCTGTACTTGGTGGGACTATTTGGTTGATTTTCTCTCGGTATCCTTCGGACAGTCCTAGGTCTGTAGCTACCTCGAAGCCTAAATAGTTGACTCGGAATTGTCCGAATTGACATTTCTTCAAGTTTAGCTTTAGACCCGCTGAGGAAAGTCTTTCGACTACTTTCCGGAGTTTTTCCAAATGTTCGTCCTCGTCATCATCCGCGATGAAAACATCGTCTATGTAGATCGTAGCTCCCAGATCTGTTAGTACTTCCATCACCGCTGATTGAAATACATTTGGGGAGTTTTTGTAGCCTTGTGGAAGCCGCTGCCACACATAAGCTTTTCCTTTGTGGGTAAAGGCGGTTTTTCCTTGTGATTGTTTCGCTAGTCTTAGCGAGAAGAATCCATTTGCCAAGTCTATGCATGATTTGTATTTTCTTACTTGCAGGGTCTTCAATGATCCTTGCGGGTTAATCAGGCTGGCTCGGTTTGCTACAGTTCGTCGGTTGAGAGCTTTAAAATTAATTACCGGTCTCCAACCTCCTCCTGCCGCCTCCGGCTTTTTCACTGCCTGAATCGGGCTGTTGGTTATGGGGTTCGGTTCTTCCCGGATGATTCCCAGGTTGCTTAGTTCTTTCACGATTACATCCATTTCTTTCAATGCCTCAGGGTTCAATGGATATTGTCGAACCGGTGGATGTACTCCTCCTTCGATGGTGTGTACGAACCTTTCCCCTAGATCTCCGCAGTCATTTTTGAAGTATGCCTTTTGTGCTTGGTCGATGATTTGTCTCAATTTTTCTTTCCCCGACGGGGAGAGATTACTTTCTTCTATTTTCTGTTCGGTTACTACCGGAACGTCTACTGGTTTGTACCAGGTTGTATCCAGGCCGTATCCTACTCGAATAGCTCTTAATTGTAGTGCCTGTATGCGTTTTCTCACTGATGTTCGGTATCTTCTTGGTTTATTCAACTCTTTTATGTCTCTTATGGTGATTAAGTCGTTTGGACCTTTCAGCCACACTATCCCTTTCCATAGTCCGAATGGTACTCTCACTATGATTCCAGTTGCTAGAATCACTTTAATGTGTCCTTCTGTTTTAAGGCTTTTGCGGGTCATTGACACTTCAGCCCCGGTGTCCACTAAGTAGGGGGTTCCTTCCACGGTCGTGTGGAGCTCGTCTCCCTCCCAGTAAACATTCTCCAGGACTACTTGATCCCGCGCCTTGGACTCCATTATTTCTTCTCCCCTCCGGTTGCCCTTGTGTATTCTCGGGTTGCTCGGAGGGCGTCTTTCTGTTCATTCGATAGTGCTCGGTATTCTTCAGCTGGCATATAATTATCTAGTTTTTTACCCGGGGCTCTAGGGCCGGGTTGCGGTCCCTGTCTTTGCTGAGGAGGATTACTCCTTGGCGGTGGTGGTCTGGCTTGCTCCGCTGCCCGACTTCTGGTGTTCGGGCCGCTCGGGGGGGCGTATTGGGTTTGAGGGGCTGGTCTAGTGTTTACCCTCTCGGTTTGTCTGTTCGCCTGCCCAGCACCCTGCCTTCTTCTGTCCTCAAAGTGTTGGGTTTCTCTGTCAAACTCCAATACTGCCTCCGTTATGTCTTTCACTGTTTTGCCAGTAGTTGCCATTCTAACAAAAGTCACATGTCCTCGAGTTTCTGATGTTACCGCTCTGAGGGTTTTCACAAACCTTTCTGCAGGTACTTTCTCTGTTATGTCATGCCATACCTGGCTCAGGGTCTTGCCTTGCTTCATGCCGGTCTTCCAGTTAAGCACCCAGATGTCTTCATCTGTGCAGTCTTCCAGTACAATTCTATGGTAGTGATCTGCTGCGGTACCTGCGTTGTCCATTTTATCCCCTGACATCTTAGTTAACCATAGTTTTTTGGCTGCATCGTTGGTCGTGACGCCGTTCACTTGGTCCCATACTGACATCAGGTAGGCTCGCAGGTCTGTTTCTTGGGGCGTCATTGCTCTTATTAGCGCCACTATTTTCTTGAATTCCTGGAAGGCGTCACTGTTAGGTGCTAGTGCTAGCCGGACTCTGGCCCCCTAAGGGACCCTTTCTTTCTTTGGCTATGGGCTGACTTTGTGACGGCAGTTTGTAGGTCTTCCATCTCGTCTTCTGAAATGTCGCTTTCCCTCCGTCTTTCGGCTGCGGTCCTCAGGGACCACAGATAGGCTGCTTTTTTCATTCTTCTGAGTAGGACATCGTGCATAACCGCTAGGTACTGGGTCCTGAGGTTACTGGTCAGGTCCGTATGGGCAACTAGGGTAGATGAGGTGGGCATCATCAAAATATTTGCCCACTCTCTCTTCGTGGCTCCTACTTCCAGCTTAACTATGTCACCCTCGTCATCCTTCCATTCTTCGGGGACATCATAGTGGGTTTGCATCACTTCTGGGACATATGCCTTCCTTCCGTCCTTACTTGTGACGGGTCCGAAGGACACATCTCTTGCCAATCTTTCGGTGGCTCTTTCTATGTCATATAGGATTACTGCCTTCTTTTCTCCTTTGCGTGTCCCCCTTTTCAGTGCCGGCGCCTCTTCGTCCCTGTGCGCGGCCACTGATGACAGGCTGGCCGCTTCTTCGTCAGGTTGTTCTGCTTCATCCTGGGATACTTCACCCTCGTCCCCTTCTGGCAGATCAACTAGGGTTGGGGGCCCACTCCTTCGCTGCCCACAGCTGTATTGCTCGCTGGGGCTATAACACTCAGGGAATTTCAGATTCCATCCTAGTCCGCTACTGCTAGGGCCCTCTCCTGGGTTACTTCGAGGGGTCGTTTGCTGGGGTGTTTTCCCCTGAGAAGGCTCCTGCCTTGGTGTCCGCAGCTCCTGTTTGGGGGCTTTCGCGGCTTCGTTCCCTACAGGCGGTTGCGACTAGTTCCAGGGCTTTCCGTTTTCTTTCCATCTCTTGTTCATTTGTGGTTAACAATACATATTCTTTAATAGGATCGTTAATGCCCATTCCGGACTGGCTTATCTTTATAGCCGCCGTAGCTGCTCTTTCCGCATCTGTCCAGGAGAGTAGTTTGGATCTTAACCCTTCGGTACTAATTACCACTCTTCGGCTGTCCATTTCTCTGGCTTTGTCCAGACCTCTTCCGAGGGCTGTTAGCATTTGATTTCCATAGTCTTCTAAGTTCTTGCCACTATATTTCTCCATTTTCATGTGTATTATGCCAAAGTGTGGTAATTCTCCCCCACTTGTTGTTAACACTTCTTCTTCTTTTTGTGTAGATCTTTTATCTCCTTGATATAGTCTTTCCCCGCTTTTGCTTGCACCTCCAGTCTTAGGTTTTCATTCAGTATTTGCCCCCGCTTGTTGGTAAAGAGCAGTAGGGCATCACTGCTCACGCTTGCAATGTCCCCGGCACAGTTATACATTGTCACTCCCTTCTGGTTACTTGTTTTCCGTATAGCGTTGGTTACGGGGAGTAGCTTGGGAGCATACTCGCCCAGAGCGGACTCGTTTTGCTTTATCTGTGCTGGGGAGTCCGCTCGGTGCCCTGTTGGTGACTCGCTCTTTGGTCTTCGGTATTCTGGAGGATCTGCTCGGGGCCTTATTGGCGACTTGTTTTTTGGTCTCCGGTATTCTGGAGAGTTTGCTCGGGGCCTTAGTGGCAACTTGTCCTTTGGTTTTTGATATCTTTTCTGTTTCCGACCTCGCTCTGCTTCTTTTTCCTCTGGGCTGTCTTCCCCCGAGGCTTGCAGAGCCTCGAAGTGCTGTGTGTATCGGGGTATTTCCTCTTCGGAGTCCCCTACCGCCTTCCGCCTCCTCCTTAGTACATCTGTCAATTGTTCATACACTGCACTCCTTGGTTCTAGCGGTGTTCCGGGCAGGGACCTGTATGTTGGGATTACGGGAGGCGAATCCTCTTGCCTACCTCGTTCCTCTTCCGACTTTTCGGATTCGGGACCGAAGCTGTCTTCATAGGCTTGGTGGCTCGCCACATCCGAGTCTACTCGGGGAGGCGTATGGTGCAGCTTCCCGGCATCCCGCACCCTTTCTCGGGTCCCTATTTGTTCCTTGTACTGTTTGGCTGCCACAGCGTTTGGGTTCACCAGCAGGTATTCTATTCCCGCTGTTTTAGCCATTAGCTTTACTATCCCATCATAGTTTGCTGATGGGCTCAACAGAGCTTTTATTTTACCTCCGCTTGAGTCATCTTCCAGTAGCAAGGCCCACCATTTTAGCCATTTTAACACTCCTGGCCGGCTGTTATCTCGCTCCGGTGTTGGTGCTACTATTACTCGGTGTCCCTGAAATAGCAGGGCTGAGTAGAAGTAGTCGTTATGATGACACTTCCTTCTTACCGCTTCAGCTAGGTCTTTTTTGCTACAGCCCTTATTGTTTACCTCCAGATGAGTCCTCATGACTTCATCCCAGGTTTCCACGCCGTCTCCATGTAGGATAACGCGGTATAGGTGGCAACCTAGAGCTCGGTCCGGGGTCCGTTCCTGTCGGACTCCCTCTTCCTTCTTTTCTGGTTGCCTTTTTTCTTCTGGGCATGGCATTGGTGAGAGCTTCTCGGCCATTGCCGTTTTCTTCTTAGTCAGTTTCCTTAACTAACTCTGTCTTGAGTACTTTGTCTTTTTGTCGTCTCGAGTTGTCTACTTCTCAAAACCCTCTCTTAGTACGTCGAGTCAGGGGTGAGGTACAGACTGGTTTGGCTATCTCAGCGCGTCAGTGAGGGAGATTTTGCTGGATCCGCTCCTCCTGTTTGCTGCTCGTCTTTCTCCCGGTTTACTACTGTCGAGTTTGCGGGTCCGTCAATCCTATGTGTCTCTTTTAGGTATCGTCGGTTATTTGGCGCTTTAAGCAGTTTGATTACTGCCGCACACCTTCTTCTTCTTCGGGTTGTCTCTACACGAGCAGTGGCCTTCCTTGCCACTGGGGTTCTTCTTTTGGCTCTACAGTCTTTACTGTCGAGCCCCACGTTGGGCGCCACGTGTTAGATCCCCGAAGCGAGGTCAGCCTCTTATCGGTCAGACAGAGGTGTCTCACTTGGTGCCAGCTCTCCGTTTAAAGGGTCCGAGTTAGAAGCCTAAGCCTAGTGGGTATTACCCGGGTAGGTTAAGTCTAACTATCTAAGCTGGTGGCGAGGAGATTCGCCTGGCTTCTGACTGCCTTCGTCCGGACGTCTTACCCTTCTCAATCCGATGTCGCTGCCGGGCTAAACAGCACTAGAGCCCAGCGACGCTATCGGCCACGTCCGTTAACGGCAGCTCTCCCCTATGATCAGTGCACTTGTTACGTGCCAGGTTAGTTTTAGCGGCTTGGATAATAAGCCCCAAGGGTACTGTTTGATTTAATTGGCTAGAGAAACCTATAAGAACCTTTTAGTTATTATACACACCTAAATACCTATCCTTTTACTACCTTGGAAGAATTCAATCATTCGATGTCCACTACTTTCTTGAATTGGTTATAATATTTATTAAATGCTTTAGCAAGGGCATACCATACAGCGTTATCAGATTTAAACAATAATATTGAACTCTATACCTCGAACCTCCCCGGTGCATCATACACCGCCGCTCCGGGTTGGTTCTACCGTACCATATACCTCGAACCTCTCCCAGGCCTCATACACCGCGGCCTTAGGCAGTAGGTCCTACAGATACGCTTCCCCGGAGGTGGGAGATTCAACCAGTATAAAGTTCTACAGTAATCGATTTTTAACAATAAGGATAATAATAAAGAAATAATAATAAAATATTAATAAAGAAGGATTAATTACCCTGCTGTGGTAAGATAATTCTAATCATATAATTTTGGAACGAGAGAGGGAGAAACCTGGCGGCGCAGACCTTGTTCCTCTCCTGCCGTTGCCGCTGTTATTCAGTGATGGTTTCGTCTGGGTACGAACTCAGTGTAGATCTCGTCTGGGTACGAGCTCAGATAAGGAAGAGCGACTCTCAATTCCTGATGTTATTGCGACAGCGGTCCGGCAGAGTGAGCGAGGGAGACAAAGAAGTTAAATTTCTATCTTGCAGTCTTGGTAGTTGGTTGATCCTTCATTCGGTTGGTCTTGTCTTCAATGCACAAAGTTCAGTTCGGAAACTGCAGATATTCTTCAAAGTCTTTCACTCCGGAGTGCAGAAAATACTCTGAGTCCAAATCCCATCCACGGACGGTGGAGATTCTTCTTAGTATTTTCCTGCTCCGAAGTTGCTCTCTTCTCTTCTCGTGTTAAGGGTTTGCATGAAGTAGGATCAACCAGGCATATTCAGAGACAGTCAAGCAACCCTGAATAGCCCCGTTTCCTTAGTCTCCAATAGTCTTATACCTCTACTACGGCCATAAATTACCATGTCATTATCCTCGGTCCTCAGATGGACCTGGCCTCTCCCATCTCTCTGTGTTCCTTTACTCTTACATCATTTGATTAGTTACAACATCTTATTCGTCACAATATCTTAATCATCAGTTATTTCTATTGCTTCACCTCCTTGTCCCAGGATGTCTTGCTCTCGGGCCTCCGTTTGCAATAGTGACCGGCGGCTCTTCTCCAAGTCCGCTTTAGTCTGGCCTTAACCTAACTGCTCTAGGTTATGGTGACCTTGACCTAACTGCCCCAGGTTATTGTACATTGTTCCCTGTCTTTAGCAGCAGTCATATTTACAGTCATGTTTTCTATCCCTCTCATAGAATACATACTGTGAATCAACCTTGATCCCTAGCTAATATTCACATAGCTTCTTAACAATATTAATCCTAAGTTGATATTAATATAACACACAAGTTTCTCTCATACACAAGTTTCTCTCATTTTGTACACACATACCAATCATTGGTTAATACATTTTCAACAGTCTATTCTTTTCTAGGCTCTGCAGAGATATACACCCTTCCTCTTTTACTCTCGGCCTGGCTCCATTCAACACAATAATGCTTATGAATCACTTTAGTTTCTTTGTTTAATGATTTCTTAACTTCCTTTTCCTAGCTGCAGGCTCTGCAGACTCTTCTGGGCCTAAATGATTACTCCTGCCTTTCTAGCTTCAACATTTTCTAGCTTTAGCTTTAGCTGATTACACAATAGCATTCCTTAGCTTTAACTGAGTCTCTTAAGTATTGCTCCCTCTGCTGGATTAGGTGGGTGTTACCCATCTTTGGTTTATTCTAGGTGTCTGACCTTTCTTTCTTAACATCTGATCTTCAACTTACTTGACACTATGCCATAAAGAAAGACCAGTTTGGGGGTTAGTAATTTTAGTGATACTAAAACAGTTCAAGTGCCTGAAAGTGTCAAAAGATTTCTTTAACCTTGAAGACATTATCTGTAGATCCTCAGACTATCGGAATCTGATTGGCTCAATGTGTAAAGGGACCTTCACCTGAGACCAAATCCAAACAGATCTCTCTCTTTCTCTCTCTCTCTCTCTGCATCTCTGCCCACTTTTCAAGGTGCGTTTGGATCTGATTGAGGAAAAGGACGTGTGCAGTTCAGCTTCTAAACGTGGGAAGTATCGCCAGGAGGTCGAAGTTGGGGCCCTCACTACACGGTCGGTGTCCTTCGTCATCATTCCCATGAAGCACGGGTACTTCCCCATCGAGGTCAAAGCAGCTGTTAAAGACTCATCACTCAACGATGGAGTCATGAAGAAGCTGCTGGTGGTGGTAAGAGAAACAGGATTGTCATAATGTATTGGTAGCATGGAATGTTACATGAAAACATAATATACAGGTTGTGCACCGTAATACTCCTGTTGCAGTGAATACTCAGCTGGGAGGGGCTAGTTAGCTACTAGCTTGAGGGTGACAATCTGAAGGCATAGATGTTCTCATTGGTGCTTAATTGTCTCAAAAACCTCTGTTATGCACATCAAGCCTTTCAAATAGAGCTGAAAATAAGAAACAAAAAATGAAAAAGCAAGATTTATTACTACAGAGTGCATTTCTAACAGGCAAGTTATATTGTATTTTGTTACACAGTCATGTAAAATGTTTACTTGAAGATAGCTGGTGATTCCTGATGTATCCTAACTATTGTTTTTTGTGTTTTTTTTGCCAGCCTGAAGGAGTACTGATAAAATCTCCAAAGAAAGTAACTCTAGAGCCTTCTAAACACCCTAGTGAGTGTACTAGTGTACTAGCTGCAATATGAAACAAAGCAATAACTTACTCTGTGATATCAAAATGTATCATTAGCTCATCCTCTAACTTGCTTACTCTCCCTATCAGATAATAAACAGGTGGAGGTTATCAACAGTGCAATTCCTAGGAATGATCTTGTTCCAGACACACCTACCAGCACACAGATCTATGTGACAGGTGAGACCCGACAATATACTGTATCTGGGCATGTTAGTGTGTTTAGTGCCTGTAAAAGCATCTCCGCAGTAGGTGTAAATTATTACTAGTTCAAGTTCAAGTTCAAGATTCAAATGTAAAAAGTGGCAATGCTCAACAGAAATGTGCAAAGGGCAAATAACAGGTTCACACTATTTACAATAAAAAAGAACCAACACAATATTTACAATATTTACAATATTTACTATGGCAAGTGACTGGTGTCCTTGTGTAGCGTGTTGTGCTTCGTTATGAACGATGAGACTATTTGGTCAATTCTGAAAATTGACAATTATTGAAATTATTCTTAGTAATTAATATCCTATTAATTAACACTTGCGGGGCACCACCAGTTTACACTGGAATAGTCTCTTTATAATGATATCAGTCTAATAATCAGAAGAAGTGAGCTCTAGATTTCAGTGATTTTCTACCTTCATGTCCAGGATATATCAATGACACACACAAAAGCCAGTTCTTTATAAATGCAAAGATTTTATTAACTATGTAAATAAAACACCAATAAAATGAATAAATGTATACTAAACTAAAACAGATAATGGCAATAAAACTGGCAAACAAGATAGCAAGATAAACAGTGGCAGAGGATATATCAAATAAGAGTGGTAAATGATATTGGGATCAAAGATGGCAAGGAAGTTTGCACCGACAAAACGACCTGAGCTGTAATACGTCTAATTGCGGCAATGTGGCAACAGCGAAAGATGGCTTGGAGGACAACTGACAGTTTCCGGGAGACTTGAGACAGAAGGACAGAGAATAGTGGAGAGAGAGAGAGAGAGTATTCTAACCTCACTTTCACAGTTCAACACTGCCTTTCCATCACCCGTGCATCAACAAGAAAGCTGGTTACCGTCTGGTTTGCAGGGTGTCAGCGGCGTCCTCGTCTCCGTGGTAACCGTCGCGCAGTCGCAGTGGACAGGTAAACACACACGTGTTGGTCTGGACCAGTCGACGTCAGGAGAGCCGTTGTGGAGTGCGGTCAGGGGGCCGTTGTTCGTCGGAGTCGTCGTGCCAACAGTTCACCTCAGTGGATATAGAGGGATAGGGCGATGTGTTGATCACATCGTTCAGGAAGCAGAGTAGAGTAGCGGCTGGCTTCTGACGTGGTTTCGTAGTCTTCTGGATCAGGTTGAGTGAACTCAATCGGCCGTCTCGGCAAGATTCACTCTGGAGCTGGTCTGGTACTTGAGCTGAGAGAAGAGCTTTGAGCCAGGTTCAAACTTAGTTCCAGGACGGGCTGCGGGACGGTTGAGTTGAGTTTCTTGATGTTCCTTGATGTCTCTTGATGTCTTTCCGCCTGAGTTTTTGCACACCACAAAATACTGGCGAGTAAACCAAAAGTCCTGATAACACATCCTGTGTGCCTTGAATAACCAAGATACTACATTGGGGAGTAGGGCACATCATCTGCCACAGGATGTGAAGTTCAAATCTAATAAAACATATACAGAAAGCACATTTTTTCAATACATTCCAGAGTTTCTTTGTTCTCTTATTTTGTGTCTCCCTTGGAAGGCAGATTAGGTACATTTCCCCAACCCTTATCATCGGTCCCATCTCCTAATGGCACCAGAGCAGCTAGTTGAACCTGCAAAGTGTTACTTTTTGGCAGCCTTATGGGGAAAATCCACCTTTTGCTGCAAAGGGGGTTCCTTGGGTTCCTGGGAGCACAGCAGGGGTCTTGACCTCATAGGAAGACCCTGGGAGAGGAATGTGTTAGTCTTTGGGTGTTGCTGTGGTCCGAAGAGGGGAGCCGATGCTCCTGTCCTGCATACACTACATTGA
>JAXDDX010000630.1:0-7500 GCA_034670405.1 Hoplostethus atlanticus
AACCTGATCCCTTTAGCCGTGCGTCCAAGAAAATAACAATAGCACGTTCATGCGCAAAGGCAGACTTGACGCTGCTAACCCATACCTTCCCCAAACCCGCCAAACCAGCCTCCTCCACGAGCAGCCGCCCCCGGGGCACCAACTTCACTGCATCCCGGCGGTTTCAGCTTCTCAAACTCCCCCCCACCGTCAACTACCGGCATGTTGCCCAGCCGGGCTACAACCCCCGATACCGACAAACCCCAAACCCCCAAAAAACTGTGCCAAAGTGCTTAAGAAAACGGGGGGGGACATAATTGTAAAAAAACACAGTGAAAAACGCATTAAACAACCAAACCTTAGAAGAGAAAACCTTTCATCGTCTCGAAACACACTCCACGCACTCCACCCTCACCACAGCATTGCGCATGAAGAAGAGAGAGAGAGAGAGAGAGAGAGGGGGAGAGAGAGAGAGAAGGGGAGAAGAGAGGGGGACAGAGAGAGAGGAGAGAGAGGGGGAGAGAGACAGAGAGAGGGGGGGGGAGAGAGAGAGAGAGAGGGGGAGAGAGAGAGAGAGAGAGGGGGAGAGAGAGGGAGAGAGAGAGAGGGGGAGAGAGAGAGACAGAGAGAGAGAGAGAGGGGGGGGGGGGGGGAGGAGAGAGAGAGGGGGAGGAGAGAGAGAGGGGGAGAGAGAGAGAGAGACATTGGGATTGGACCTGTGACTTTGTCCACCCAGTGAATTACTTTCCATCAGGATATTTCTTTATTTCCTCTCCTTACTGCCTCTGTTGTCGAGACCTAAAATACCAGAAAGGACTTCTAAGATTCTGTCACAAATTGATGCAAGAACTTTCAAACTGAACCAGATGAAAACTCAAAGCAGCTCATTGGTCAGCTGTTTGTATTGGAGACAGTTCAAGTTTCTGCTAGCAGCTGATCTCAGAGTAGTAGACTAACAACATCTAACATGTATCTTGTCTTGTATGTTTCCAGGCTGTCAGGCTGTCTGGTCTCAGAGGAAGGCTGTGCTTCTCTGGCCTCAGCTCTGAGCTCCAACCCCTCCCATCTGAGAGAGCTGGACCTGAGATACAATCACCCAGGAGACTCAGGAGTGAAGCTGCTCTCTGCTGGACTGGAGGATCCACACTGCAAACTGGAGACTCTCAGGTATGGAGAGGCTTGCTGCCAGGCAGAGGCAATGTCTTCTAGAGGGGTGGAGTTGGCAGCCATGATGTTCTCAGTCAGACTGTGAAGCTGGGTCATGTTGTTTCATGGTGGATATCAGTGATGTTGTATGGAACATCATTCATAGGGAAGGTTATTAAATGTCCATGTTTCATTATCAAAGAGAATATGCTGGTCTGACTTTGTTTCTCCCCCCAGAGTCGACCATGGTGGAGTGAGGTGGTTGAAATCAGGTCTGAGGAAGTGTAAGTGTGTGTTTAGTTTTATTCCTGAACATTCAACTATTGAGATGGAAAGCCCATCAACACAGCAGAATATGACTTCCATTCATTCAGATCCTACTGAGAATGAAGATGGTGGCTAATATGTGTCATCATGAAAGTGTTCAAACTGTCAGTAAATCAATAATAATGAACAGAACAGATCTCAGATCAGAAACTGATGCTGTATTGTGTCTTGTTCTCCCATCAGATGCCTGTGAACTCACACTGGACCCAAACACAGCACACACTAACCTCTCTCTGTCTGAGGACAACAGGAAGGTGACACTGGTGAAAGAGAAGCAGCCATATCCTGATCACCTAGAGAGATTTATCAACTGGAACCAGGTGCTGTGTAGAGATGGTCTGACTGGGAGATGTTACTGGGAGGTGGAGAGGAAAGGAGTGGTTAATATAGGAGTGACATACAGAGGAATCAGGAGGACAGGAGAGGGTGATCACTGTAGGATTGGAGGGAATGACAAGTCCTGGAGTCTGATCTGCTCTGATGATAGTTACTCTGTCAGGCACAATAACAGATCAACATTCATACCTATCCCCTCCTCCTCCTCCTCCTCCTCCTCCTCCTCCTCTAACAGAGTAGGAGTGTATCTGGACTGGCTTGCTGGCACTCTGTCCTTCTACAGAGTCTCCTCTGACTCTCTGATCCACCTCCACACCTTCACCTCCACATTCACTGAACCCCTCTACCCTGCGTTTAGGTTTAGTTCTGGTTCTGGTTCCTCAGTGTCTCTGTGTCAGATAGAGGAGGGAGAGTCGCCTCCTGTGTAGAGAAACACTCACACTGCTGAACAAAGACAGCTGCTGAAATGATAGTTCACTCTGTACAGGATCACACACACACACACACACACACACACACACACACACCCCTACATCTTAAAGTGACAATATTAATGTTTGTATTTTCATAAAGGTTGATCCTCATCTCACTGTAAATAGAGTGTATTCTATGTGTAGGGTGACTGAACAGGGTTTTAACATCACACATGTACAAGAACATGAACATTTGATTTGGAAAATGAAATGAATGACATATTAAACCAGAGAGAAGTTATTATTGTTAATCTGAGAGTCTGTTGTTGATGATTTAAAATATCTTTCCTTTGGACCTTTGTTTTATTTGGTATTTTATTAATCTCAGTACTAAACATCTATCTTGTTGTCCTCAGTTGTTTCCAGGAATTAAACTTTAAATTGTTTTAAATAGAATTGTTTGAATTCAATATGTAATTATTATTGCCTTTAAATAAACCAATATATTGTTGTGTTGTTTTATAATGTGTCAGTCATGACTTCACTTAATTAAAGAACATTTAATCTATGACATAATTGATTTACATTACCTAAATTGGTTGATGAATTATTGAACAACAACCAAAAAGTTCATTCTGGTCAAATTCCCCTTTAAGCGGGGTGAAGAGTAGTCTTCCACCTTCCATCAATACAGAAACTTCCTGTTGACTGTGGACGTGAAGCGTTTCATTACCTGTAAAACAAAGAGCGATCACATGAGATGTGAAAGTGTATGTAGGTGAAACAGAACGAGTTTCACGTTCAAGTTTCAAGCTCAGTATCATGTGTGAAAGGTCTGCTTTGACCCAAGAGGATTTAAAGTTCCCTAGAAAACAATGAGGCCTTTTTGATCTTTCATTTGAAAAGTTTTGACTCAAATGGAACGAATGAGGAATTACATTCTTAAAATTTCCTTCAAATGTTTCCTCGCCTGCTTTCCCGTGTTCAGTGGAGGAGTGTAGCCTGGCTGTCGGCCACAGCAGTCTGAAGTCTGCTGCGAGGATGAACGGGACCGTTGTCATTTTTTTTGGATGCGGTGGAGAAAGTAAATACTGTGATCGAGAACGGCGTCTCTATTAACGACTCGTTCGTATCGGTGTACCTTCTCGCCACACCGGCGAAAAGAATAATCCTATCTAATGTCCCCCCGTTCACTGGAGATGAAGTGTTGGAGCGAGAGTTGGCGAGGCATGGGAAAATTGAGAACAGGATGAAACAGAAAACTCAACAACCGTAACAGCTGCAGATGATGCAGCGTTGTCAGGAGGAGGTGGACATGGCAGAGGACGAGGCGGTTGTGAGAGCGCCACGCTTAAAAAGAAAAACAAAGAGCAATACTGGGTCTCAGGCAAAGAAACTGACTGTAGCTAAAACCAGAAAGCAGGCAGCCAGACAGAAACCAGAGGAGACTGACTCCAGTATGGAGGACGACTCTGCTGCTGACAGTGAGGCTGAAATGTCTGAAGATTCAAGATTCAAGATTCAAGAAGTTTATTTGTCACATACACACACGAGGTGTGCAGTGAAATGTAAAGTGGCAATGCTCAGCAGAAATGTGCAAAATAACAGATGAAACTATGCAAGGTTACATTGCAGAAAAAATTAAACAGTTCCTACAAAAAAACAAAGAACATGAAAGGTGTGAAAGTGGAGGACTACTTTTCACAGAAAAGAGTCTTTGTTGATTCTGCCAGGCTCCACATGAGCAAAGGAACGTTTACTGACCAGGAGACATACCGACTGAAGAAAGTAGTTCAGAAGCTCAGACAAGAACTAAACAATGATGATGGTACAGAAACAGCCTAAGACTATATGTCTGATTTTAAAGCCAGTTTTACTGTTGTGTTTTATCCTCCTCTTCTCCTTTCCCATGAGTGATTTTAAAGTAGGAACTTTAAATCTGAACGGGGCAAGTGACATTAGAAAGAGAGCAGTATTGTTTGAGCTTTTAAAACTCCACAACACTGATATAGTGTTTGTCCAGGAGACACACAGCGACAGCTCTAATGAGACTGACTGGAGAAGAGAATGGGATGGGGAGGTGATACTGAGCCACAGGAGCCCAACTAGTGGCGGGGTGGGCATCCTCTTCTCTAGGAGCTTCTTACCATCTTCTTATGAGGTGGAAGAAGTGGTGGAGGGCAGGCTCATGGTGGTCAGGGCAAAGTCTGAGTTTTTTTACATTGTTTTTATGAATGTATATGCACCTACTACAGGATCCGACAGAGTACAGTTTATGAACAAAATGAGTAGCACTCTGGACAATTGTAATCCTGAGGAGTTTTTATTTTTGGGAGGGGATTTTAATTGCACTGAGAATGAAGTTCTAGATAGGAATCATCTGGAACCTCATCACTGTGTCAGCTAGTTGAGAAACATGACTTAGTAGACATATGGAGAAGACTTCACGGCAACACAAGGCAGTACACATGGGCCCATACCAGAGATAACTTAATCTCCTTGGCTAGGCTAGATAGGTTTTATTGTTTTAAACATCATTTTAACATTTTTAAAATGTGTAAAATGATGCCTGTCGGTTTTACTGATCATTCCCTGGTGACTTGCCATGTTTTAATAGGAAATATTAAACCCAAGAGCGCTTATTGGCATTTTAACACTGCTTTACTGATTGATGCTAATTTTAAAGATGCTTTTAGTTTTTTTTGGAAAGGTTTTAGAGCTAAAAGGCAGGATTTTACATCTTTAAGGCAATGGTGGGACTGTGGCAAGGTGGAAATTAGGCAGCTTTGTCAGCAGTACACTCTCAATGTCACACGGGATATTACCAGATCTATAAGTGATCTAGGGACGGAAATAGTGGAACTGCAAAGATTAGTAGAGTCCACAGGAAATCGAGGACATATTGAAGTCCTCAAATCCAAACAAAATGCCATAGCAGACCTACTAGGCACGAAGGCTCAAGGGGCATTGGTCCGCTCACGCTTTCAGAGCGCCAACCAGATGGATGCACCTTCAAAATTCTTCTTTGGCCTCGAGAAGAGGAACGGTCAGAGCAGGCTCATCCATGCCCTGCGCTCTACCACTGGACAGGAGCTTACCGAACCCAGGGACATCAGGAGACGAGCAGTGCAGTTTTATTCTGAACTTTACAGCAGTGAATACAACGACGATGAAGAGCTTTCTAATTCCTTTTCCCAAGGTCTGCCCAAGGTCTCAGGAGAGTCCAATGGAGAACTGGAGAAGCCACTGGTGCTGGAGGAGCTCCATGCTGCTCTACAGAGCATGGATGGGGGAAAGGCCCCTGGTATTGATGGGCTTCCAGTGGAATTTTACAAAAGGTTTTGGACTGACTTTGGCGAGGACCTTTTAATGGTTTTAAATGAAAGCTTCACTGCTATGATTTACCCTTAAGTTGCAGGAGGGCAGTGATAACCCTAGTGCCAAAGAAGGGGGACCTTCAAGACATTAAAAACTGGCGTCCTGTGTCCCTCTTATGCTCAGACTACAAGATCCTGTCCAAAGCTCTGGCCAATAGACTGAAAGAGGTCATGGACCAGGTCATCCATCAGGACCAGACATACTGTGTGCCTGGTAGGTTCATATTAGACAATGTGTCTCTAATCCGTGATATTTTGGACATCTCTAGTTCTTTGGGTATAGACACTGGTCTCATTTCGTTAGATCAGGAAAAGGCTTTTGACCGGGTTGAACACCTCTACCTCTGGAAGATTCTGGAAAGTTTTGGGTTCAGCCCAGGCCTCGTAGCTATGATCAAGGTTTTATACCAGGACATTGGGAGTGTACTAAAGATCAATGGAGGGTTGAGTGCCCCTTTTAAAGTGGGCAGAGGTATTAGGCAGGGTTGTGCACTCTCAGGGATGCTGTATGTGCTTTCCATAGAGCCCTTGCTGCACAAGATAAGGTTGCATATTGAAGGACTGGTTTTACCTCATTTTAATACAAGCCACATTTTATCAGCCTATGCAGACGATGTTGTTATTCTTATTAAAAAGCAAGAAGATATTAATAGGTTGCATGAAATTGTTACAGACTTTGGACTGATATCAGCTGCTGAAGTAAACTGGGGGAAAAGTGAAACTCTGGCAGTTGGGAGCTGGCAGAATGGGTTTCCCAAGCTACCAGGAGGGTTGATTTGGAAACGAGGGGGCTTTAAATATCTGGGAGTGTTTCTTAGAGACGAAGCCACCGTTAAGAAAAACTGGGAAGGTGTGGTGGAGAAGGTGAAAGGCAGGTTGTCAAAGTGGAAGTGGCTGCTGCCACAGATGTCTTATAGAGGGAGGACACTTATCATTAATAACCTGTTGGCCTCTGCACTTTGGCATCGGCTGGCTTGTTTGGAGCCACCTACAGGCCTATTACAGCAGCTACAGTCCATTATAGTGGATTTCTTCTGGGACCGGCTGCACTGGGTTCCTCAGGGTGTACTTTTCCTTCCTAAAGAAGAGGGTGGGCCAGGCCTGATACACCTTGCTAGCAGAGTGGCTACTTTTAGACTGCAATTTGCACAAAGGTACCTTACAGGCCCAGTGGATGTGGTATGGAGGCGAGTGGCAAGCACCATACTAAGAAGGGCAGCTGGGTTGGGTCTGGATACTGCACTATTTTTAATGGATTTTAAGTTTTTAAGAGCATCAGGATTACCTCCCTTTTATAAAGGAATTTTAAAAGCATGGAACTTATTTAAGTGGGAAAGAATGGAACCTACTTGTTCATTGTACTGGCTTCTAGAGGAGCCCATCATTAATGGAGCCAGGTTGGATGTACAGAACAGCAACACACCCGGACTCACTCACACACTGTGTGCCACTAAGACTTTAAAACCTTCACACATAGTGGATGTTGCTGGACCTGGTTTAAACGACACGCAGGCTGTGGCTTCTCTTTTAGGCCAGAGGTCTGTTCGCCACACTGAGAACATTTTTAACTTGTGGCGTGAAAAGCTGACTGGGGAGGAGCTAGCACTGCTGCAAGATTATTGCAGTGGAGTCGAAGTTCCAGACAAGGACGACCCATTTCCAGAGCTTGGATTTACTCCCAATGTGGATGGGACAGCAGGACCGCTGCTTGTGCTAAGAAATACAGAGGAATTAGATTTGTATACAGTGAAGGGTAAGACATTGTATAAATGTTGTGTAAAAGTGTTAAATAAAAGTAAACTGGATGGAAAGGTGGACACGGTATGGAGGGAGAAACTAGGAGTAGAAGATGGTGTGAGGCCAGTTTGGAGGGTCCTCTACAAACCTCCTCTGAATCAAAGATCAGGTGATCTCCAGTGGAG
>JAXDDX010000630.1:10000-30859 GCA_034670405.1 Hoplostethus atlanticus
AGTAGTCTCTCTCGTTCATCGGACGAGAACCGCTGATCCGACTGAGCGGCTCGCGAACGAGTTGAGGGAGACTGAGCGGCTCGCGAACGAGTCGAGAGAGCAGATGAACGAGAGAGCAGATGAATATCGGACTTCTCGGACTCAATCGGACATCTCGCGAACCGAGAGACCAGATGTCCGAGATGTCCGAGCGGTTCACGTCTGATGATCAAGGAACCAAATTAGATCGTGAAAAAGGCCAATGTAATAATGTAGCGATCTATTCTGCACACATTGACAATAGTTTTTGTTGTTTAAGATGTTGTTTATTAATTGGGTAAACTATAAGCCAGTTAGATTTGTGAAGCCTTTATTCTATTTGTGAAAATGCAAAAAAGGGACATTTCGCTGCTTTTTTCACATCTAGACCACATTGGACCAGGTACAGATCCAAAACTACTATACCTAGACCTGTCAAACCTGGATTAGACTATCCCAGAGAGGCTAAAGATTCCTTAAAACACAGTTTTAGATCTGTGAAACCTTTATTCTATTTGTGAAAATGCAAAACGGGGACGTTTCGCTGCTTTTTTCACATCTAGACCACATTGGACCAGGTCCACATCCAAAACTACTATACCTAGACCTGTCAAATCTGGACTAGATTATCCCAGAGGGGTTAAAGATTCCTTAAAACATAGTTTCAGATTTGTGAAACCTTTATTCTATTTGTGAAAATGCAAAACAGGGACGTTTCTCTGCTTTTTTCACATCTAGACCACATTGGACCAGGTCCAGATCCAAAACTACTATACCTAGACTTGTCAAATCTGGACTAGACTATCCCAGAGGGGCTAAAGATTCCTAAAAACACAGTTTCAGATTTGTGAAACCTTTATTTTATTAGTGAAAATGCAAAACAGGGGACATTTCGCTGCTTTTTTCACATCTAGACCACATTGGACCAGGTCCAGATCCAAAACTACTATACCTAGACCTGTCAAATCTGGACTAGATTATCCCAGAGGGGTTAAAGATTCCTTAAAACATAGTTTCAGATTTGTGAAACCTTTATTCTATTTGTGAAAATGCAAAAAAGGGACATTTTGCTGCTTTTTTCACATCTAGACCACATTGGACCAGGTCCACATCCAAAACTACTATACCTAGACCTGTCAAACCTGGACTAGACTATCCCAGAGAGGCTAAAGATTCCTTAAAACACAGTTTTAGATTTGTGAAACCTTTATTCTATTTGTGAAAATGCAAAACGGGGACGTTTCGCTGCTTTTTTCACATCTAGACCACATTGGACCAGGTCCAGATCCAAAACCACGATACCTAGACCTGTCAAATCTGGACTAGATTATCCCAGAGAGGTTAAAGATTCCTTAAAACACAGTTTTATATTTGTGAAACCTTTATTCTATTTGTGAAAATGCAAAAAAGGGGACATTTCACTGCTTTTTTCACATCTAGACCACATTGGACCAGGTACAGATCCAAAACCACTATACCTAGACCTGTCAAATCTGGACTAGACTATCCCAGAGAAGCCAGAGACTCTTTAAGACACAGTTTCAGATTTGTGAAACCTTTATTCCATTTGTGAAAATGCAAAAAATAGCAATGTTGATGGATATAAATTGAATTGACCGTGGCACATTCAGTGTATAAGTCCACATCTCTCCATTTCATTTTCTATCGCCATGAGGATCGCATCTTTCTCACTTCAAAACAAAAGTAGAAAAGTTATTTTTACCTTTTGAAAAACAATCAAAACATCTTCATAGATTGGTCAATTAGTTAATGTACTCTTCAAATTCTTCTTTCAAAAAAAAAAATCATGTTCTCTCACCTTTCCTCTAACTGGCCACGGTCAACCTCTGTCACTGCTTCTGCAATTGTAAGTTTCCTCACTTTCTCCAAAGCCTTCACCGTGGCCTGTGTTAGAAGTACCATAATTCAGCCATTAGTATGCTTGTTCTTTTGATCTATATATGAAGACGTTTTTGTGAAAAGCTGTCTGTCAATACTTTGTAACAATTATCAACATTTGATTTAGAAATCATTTAATTCATCTTGTTTATCACTAACATCTGCCATCATTTCAGACCCTGCTCTTCTTCTCCTGCCCAACAGTTGTCTGCCTGCAATTCTGATTTTGAACTATGCTAGTTTTTTAGCTTTTTCCCTGTTGGTGGCCTGTGTTATGCCTGCTGGCAAAGTAAACTCTGTTTTTAATGCTCCTGCTTTTTGAGTCTGTGAGTCTGTTAAAATCTAGAGCCTTCACAATGCATACAAATGCACATATTACACACACACACACACACACACACTTACACCTATATATATATAATATATATACAGTAGACGATTTGTTATTTTTTAACAATAATATCTAATCCTATAATATTATTTTGAAAGAGTACATTAACTAATTGACCAATGTATGAAGATGTTTTGATTGTTTTTCAAAAGGTAAAAATAACTTTTCTACTTTTGTTTTGAAGTGAGAAAGATGCGATCCTCATGGCAATAGAAAATGAAATGGAGAGATGTGGACTTATACACTGAATGTGCCACGGTCAATTCAATTTATATCCATCAACATTGCTATTTTTTGCATTTTCACAAATGGAATAAAGGTTTCACAAATCTGAAACTGTGTCTTAAAGAGTCTCTGGCTTCTCTGGGATAGTCTAGTCCAGATTTGACAGGTCTAGGTATAGTAGTTTTGGATCTGGACCTGGTCCAATGTGGTCTAGATGTGAAAGAAGCAGCGAAACGTCCCTGTTTTGCATTTTCACAAATAGAATAAAGGTTTCACAAATCTAAAACTATGTTTTAAGGAATCTTTAGCCTCTCTGGGATAATCTAGTCCAGGTTTGACAGGTCTATGTACAGTGGTTTTTGTAAGAGGTGCAAAAAACGGAGGATCGTCGCTCAGCAATAAATGTCCCTTAACTTTCCCCTTAACTGCCGAATCCGAAACTACGAATCCGAAACCAACTTCAGCGTCGTTAGATTGGACCGGCTCGTTGCAGAGAAACAAGCTCAGGGCTCCCACTAATTCAGCGTAATGGTGAGTTGTATTTTTTATGCACTTTATATTTGTTTTTATGCCGGTTGTATCATTTTATTTCGTCATATTTATCCCCCACACCTTGAAGGCCGGTCCGTGAAAATATTGTCTTACATGAAACCGGTCCGTGGCGCAAAAAAGGTTGGGGACCGCTGATTTAGACCATAAAAGTCAGTGAACACAGGATTTATTGCCATTAGCTTCAGTTATTCTACTGGAGAGAACATCTACTATGATGAGACAGTCGGCTTGTTTTAAAACTACTACTAATACCACTACTAGCCATAATAATATTAGTTGTTTTTTATTATGAGTTAGAGACGAAGGTTTCTTGTCCTGGGATGGTTTTTATTTTTCCTCTCTCTCTCTCTGGTTAATTTTTACCTTTTGATAGAAGCATAATAAAACTAAAATAATAAAACTCCACCACCTGATCTGTGGTTTCTCTGCTGACTGGTTTAGACTGGTTTAGACCTTGATACTGAAGTTATGAGGATGTGAAAGCAGCCTGCAGACACTGACTGGTTTAGACTGGTTTAGACCTTGATACTGAAGTTATGAGGATGTGAAAGCAGCCTGCAGACACTGGACTGACTAAGGAGAATAAGCAACGTCTGTCACATTTCACTGGTGTATTGATTATGGATATAACCTTTATTTAACCAGGTAGTCCCACTGAGATTTATATAAAGCTGCTGTTCAAGAGAGACCTGGTCAAGAAACAAGTGACCTGGTGGAGTGACTGACATTCATGGGAATAACTTCAGTAAGTGGAACGCTGCGTGATTTGGTTCATTCTCTTCATTTGAGTCTCTGATGTTTACTCTTAGTCAGAAACAACCTATCCTTTGTGTATCGGTATATTGACCTCCATAACATAATAATAGTCTAATAACTTCATCACTGGTTTCTCAGATCTCTTGTCTTTGATAACGGGTCGGTACGACAAGCTCTTTATTCTTAGATTTCATTTTCTATGTACGTCCAAATAATGTCATCATGCAGAAGATATGAGACAGAAATAACATCAAGTTAGAGTCTAATGATTAACCTCTCTCTCTCTCTCTCTCTCTCTCTCTCTCTCTCTCTCTCTCTCTCCAGTCTACTTTCACTTCTCAGCGTGGCAGCAGGTTATTTACAACATGAAAAGGTATTGTAGCCAACACTTTACATTACAGTTGATAATGTATTGTTCTTCGACCCATTGATGCTTCCTGTTGATTGATTTTGATTGATTGACTGTAACGAGACAATAAGACAGAATCAGCCTCCATTTGTGGTCGGGGGGGTGAAGGGATGTGAGGAAACTGTTCAGGTTCAAAACATCACAACACTTTTCTGTAACACTTTGTGAACACATCAGTGTTTGAGTCATGAACATGTTCATCTGTTGTAACGGTTTTTAAACATGTTTTAATCAGGACAGGAAGGCTGCTCTAGTTCTGTAGATGATCAATTACACCGTTTGATAGACGCATCAGAAAACTACATCCTGATCCTGTTTCTCCATCACAGACTTTGGACTGGAGAGATACTGGATATTGGTTTAATGTTTGATACTAGACATTGGTCTTATATTTGATACTGGATATTGGTTTAATATTTGATACTGGATATTGGTTTGGAGTTTGATACTGAGATTATGAAGGTTGTTTATTCAGGTCAAGGTGTGCCACATCGTTTAGTGTGCACTGCTATGTTGGCGAGACAAGAAACGACAGAAAATAAGGTAATTTAATGCAAGTGATCTTAGGTTTCTGATCGTCATGTAGTGTGCCACCGGCTTTACAGGCTGATTACTGCTCTATAGTGCCTCTAAGGCTGATCAGAGTCCAGAGGGGAGCCAGATTCCTTCCTACTATCCTTCATTTCTGTAAACCCCCAATCATCCTCAGACCTCCTGACATGTTTCGAGTCCTCCCAAGAGAGTCTTGCACCACAGGTTGGGAACCACTATCAGGCTTTTCTACATATTTTGACCCCAATGTGACCTAAAATAGCAATAAAATACATTTGAAAGCTCACATTGTCTTTGAGTAGGGAAACGTACATGTGATTAACTTTCTCCACCTCCATACATCCCATCTTTCTGTGCTGGGGCTGTGCTTTAGTTCAGTGTAGATGATGTAGTTAAATTGCCCCATCTAGTGGACACATATGATGAAGGAGAATAAGCAGCGTCTGTCAATGTCTCCTCTGCAGATGAAGGTAGAAAGTCTCTGTGACTTGATCTGGATGTGACTTGATCTGGATGTGACTTCACCAGGTAAAGATCTTAACAGGAACAAATGATCAATGTGTGATGAACAGGCTACCTGGTACTGTATGCTATAACTGTATGATTGTATAGGATACTAAGTCTTTCAAGACATACTGTTAATATATAATTCTGTTTGGTCGAACCAAAAACTAAACCTCTCCACCATGTCTGCAAGCTTTATATATTGAGTTGCAGCCACACGATTGGCTGAGGAGCAGGCTGTTTGCCTTAACGAGCAGGAGTACCTAACAAAGTCACTGGTGAGTATATAATAAAGTGTACAACTAGCACCTCCACGATACTGAGAATCACACAACCTGCTTTTGACCAGTTCATGTCACTACTATACCTGGTCAGTCTGTTTGATATAAAGAGCAGGTGGTCCTAGTATTTGGTAGTATTTGTACAAATACACAAAACAATGTATATTTGTCATTTTACTGACCTGGATGATGAAACCCCTCAAAGTAATCTCTCCTGTAATGAAACCTTGTTGTGATGAATGAGTCCAGCTAACAGCATGTTGGGTGTGTTTCTGTCCAGCTGGACCCTCTACTATGAATCTGTCTGAGGAGAGAGAGGAGGGGGTCCCTACCTCTAAAACCTCTCTGTCTGGGGAACATGACAGCCAGACCAAAGCTAAGAGGTAAGATGAGGATCTCTGACTGTCCATGACTGTTCTCCATCTCAGAGCTCAGCAGTGATATCATGACACCATCACTATCCAGAGTAAAAGGTCTGTCTGTGTTGTGTTGAAGCCCCGCCCACCAGGAGAGACCAGACTCCCCTGTACCCAGCTGTGTGTCGATGAAGAGTGACTGGTCTATGCCTCATCCTTTTAACTTCAAAGATGGACACCAGTCTACTGAACAAAGGCAAGAATTTAACCAGTTATTCATTTTAAAGAACAGCAGTTATCTGACAAAACATGAGCTAGCATTAAAACATGTCACATTATATTTCTTTTTTCAGGAAGGGTTTTACTGACCGTAGATGCTTTTTCATGGTTTTCTAGCTTTTTTTTCTACCATGTGTTATCAATCCTGTGTTTGTATCAGGATCCACCAGGAGAGACCAGACTCCCCTGTACCCAGCTGTGTGTCCATGAAGAGTGATGGGTCTATTGGTCATCCTCTTAACTTCAAAGATGGACACCACTCTACTGAGCAAAGGCAAGAATTTAACTCAGATGAGTTTGTTATTATCTGACTCTACTGAGCAGAAGTAAGAAGTCATGAGATCTAGAATTGGTCTGGTCCTTCAAACTCTGTTGATTTAGTTTTGTCTCTCAAAACATCACATCCAATAATCAGAGCATCTTTTAGAGTGGTGTTCAGGATCCATCATGACACAACACAGTCACCTATAACCGTGTGTGTGTGTGTGTGTGTGTGTGTGTGTGTGTTGATATCTGGATCATGTTTTCTCCAGACTCCACCAGGAGAGGTCAGAGGTTCCCAGTGGTCAGTCACTGCACTTCCTGAGGAGAATGAAGCAGGAGGAGCTGGCGGACTCTCTGCAGAGCAGTAAGACGAGAGTTTCTCAAATGAGATCTATTCAATTACATATTGGAAGATGAATGATCAAAATACCCAGAGATCATTGGGTGAAAATATTGATTTGTTCATGTGGGTGTAAAATACTGAACACAGTCATACACATTAATACAAAACAAAACCAGTTGTGTTGCCTTTCACATTGGGCTGAACACAGTCAGGACCTGTTTGTCACCACTGATGAGCTGAATAGTTACAATGGAGTTGGGAAATGAACTTGTTCACCTGGAAATGTTCTCATTTCTCATATTTACCTCAACATCCACTCATTGGTGTTATTTGTTGTTTGTTCATTCAGAAACTCCTGTGGTGTGCCAACGTCAACTGAAATGTAATCTGAAGGAGAAGTTTCAGTGTGTGTTGGAGGGGATCGCTAAAGCAGGAAACCCAACACTTCTGAATCAGATCTACACAGAGCTCTACATCACAGAGGGAGGGAGTGGAGAGGTCAATGATGAACATGAGGTCAGACAGATTGAAACAGCATCCAGGAAACCAGCCAGACCAGAAACAACAATCTCATGTGAAGACATCTTTAAACCCTTACCTGGAAGAGAGGAACCAATCAGGACAGTGATGACGAAGGGAGTGGCTGGCATCGGTAAAACAGTCTTAACACAGAAGTTCACTCTGGACTGGGCTGAAGACAAAACCAACCACAATGTACATTTCATGTTTCCATTCACTTTCAGAGAGCTGAACTTACTGAAAGGGAAGAAGTTCAGCTTGGTGGAACTTCTTCATCACTTCTTCATTGAGACCAAAGAAGCAGGAATCTGCAGCTTTGACAAGGTCCAGGTTGTGTTGATCTTTGACGGTCTGGATGAGTGTCGACTTCCTCTAGACTTCCAGAACAACCAGATCTGGACTGATGTTACAGAGTCAACCTCAGTGGACGTGCTGCTGACAAACCTCATCAAGGGGAAACTGCTTCCCTCTGCTCGCCTCTGGATAACCACACAACCTGCAGCAGCCAATCAGATCTCTCCTGAGTGCGTTGACATGGTGACAGAGGTGAGAGGGTTCACTGACCCACAGAAGGAGGAGTACTTCAGGAAGAGATTCAGAGATGAGGAGCTGGCCAGCAGAATCATCTCCCACATCAAGACGTCACGAAGCCTCCACATCATGTGTCACATCCCAGTCTTCTGCTGGATCACTGCTGGAGTTATGGATCATGTGTTGACAACCAATCAGAGAGGAGAGATGCCCAAGACCCTGACTGAGATGTTCATCCACTTCCTGGTGGTTCAGTCCAAACAGGGGAATGTCAAGTATCATGGGAGAGCTGAGACAGATCCACTCTGGAATACAGAGACCAGCAAGATGATTCTGTCTCTGGGAAAACTGGCTTTTGAGCAGCTGGAGAAAGGCAACCTGATCTTCTATGAAGCAGACCTGACCGAGTGAGGCATCGATATCAGAGCAGCCTCAGTGTACTCAGGAGTGTTCACACAGATCTTTAAAGAGGAGCATGGGCTGTACCAGGACCAGGTGTTCTGCTTTGTCCATCTGAGCATTCAGGAGTTTCTGGCTGCTGTTCATGTCTTTCTGTCATTCATCAACACTGGTGACAATCTGCTGGGAGAAACACAGTTAACCTCCACCACTGGTGACCATTGTGAACCAAAGTTGTCCACAAAAGGTTTTGTAAAAAATGTCCTTCCACCGCTTGCTGGAAAATGACTCGGCTAGCGACGTCTGCGTTGTGGTTTTTCGTTTAGCACCACTTGCGGAGGGACTGCTTGTGTCTGCGCGCATCCTAGTACTCTCTTCATACTCGCGGACATGTTTTGGTTTGAGGTGATAAAAGAGATTGCTCGTGTTACCACCGCCGGCAACAACTCTTGCTCGACATTGCTTGCAGATAATAGTTTTCTGCTCAAGGTCCAACCTTTAAAATCCAAACCACGTCCAGATGATGGACGAAGCACCTTTCTTTCTAACTAATTCTTCTTCTTTGTTTGCATCGGGAACGGGAGCTCCCGCATCATGCTCGCTGCCTTCCATTTCACCATGCATCTTCAGAAAGCATGCGTCTGTTTACGTCGAAGTTTACGTTGCACTACTCACTTTTTCACATCGTCTTTTTCCACAAACTAGTTTATTATCTTTAAATGGCAGCGCGCAGTTCGCTAGCTTTGTGTGTTACGTTTGTAAATGTGAAAAAGTATTTTTACATTCAAAGAGCCTAAAAGTAGCCTTCTACCGGTACATCCGGTAGAGTCAAATCTCTACCTTGGAACGGATTTCTACCGGTATACCGGTTCAACCGTTATACCGCCCACCCCTACAACATCTAACATGTATCTTGTCTGGTGTGTTTCCAGGCTGTCAGGCTGTCTGGTCTCAGAGGAAGGCTGTGCTTCTCTGGCCTCAGCTCTGAGCTCCAACCCCTCCCATCTGAGAGAGCTGGACCTGAGCTACAATCACCCAGGAGACTCAGGAGTGAAGCTGCTCTCTGCTGGACTGGAGGATCCACACTGGAGACTGGACACTCTCAGGTATGGAGAGGCTTGCTGCCAGGCAGAGGCAATGTCTTCTAGAGGGGTGGAGTTGGCAGCCATGATGTTCTCAGTCAGACTGTGTAGCTGGGTCATGTTGTTTCATGGTGGATATCAGTGATGTTGGAACATCATTCATAGGGAAGGTTATTAAATGTCCATGTTAGTAGTTAATAAGGGACGCCTCCTGTCAAAATGTGATTGATGACCTTTTGACCCCCATTTGATTGATGACCTGTCAATATTGACAGTTTTGATTGACAGCTTGTCAGTATTTGACAGTTTTGATTGATGACCTATTGACCTCCTTTTGATTGACAGCCTGTCAGTAATTTGTCAGCTTTGAATGATGCCCTGTGTGATGTGTCATGTTGTGACCTTTTAATTATTTAATGATCCTAATGAGGAGGTATTTCCGGGTGTGTGGGCGGAAGGCGTCATTCATTTGTTCTTGTGATCCTGAACGGGGGTATTGACCACCCGTGGGGCATTGGGGGTTGTGGGACACCTGGAGTGCTATGGGAAAGTGTTTTTGTTTTATGATCCTATTGTTCAGAAGCGTATTTTCGACCGGAAGGTCAAAAAAGAGAAAAAGAAAAAAGAAAAAGAGGCAGGGATTTTAAAAAAGGTTAAATACGGAGACGGAGACTAATGGCGTCATCATTTGGAAGCTCATTTTGGAAGCAATACCATCCGCTATGGCCGCCTCTCCAACACCCTCACAACCCATCGAGGATCAACCCATGTCGGGTAGCTTGAGCTATCAGAGCCCGGGCCCTGAGAACCGATACGATGATGTGCCGGTGGTCGCTCCGAATGCGCCCGTCAGAAGAATCAAACCCTGGCGTCTGACTAGCGGTGACCCGTGGATATGTTGCAATCAGTTGTTCAACAAGACACTGCCGCAAGATGAGACAGCAAGATGTGGATATGATGATGAAGATAAAGAAAATAAACCATGGCTGTATGGACATGGCGAATACCTAGGCCGACAGAACCTCACATTCCTCAGAGAAGAGGAAGAAGATATGAACGGGATCGACGTTGCTGAGCAAACAGCACTAACAACGACATCTAACTAGTCACCGGACTAGTCATATCTAACTAGTCACCGGCCTGTTAGCAGCAAATCAACTTGAACAGTTTATAAAATGATTTGGCTACACCGCGGCGCGGCCCGTCCAACCGGCCCAAAGACCCACCGGGATTCGTCCCGGTTGTCCGTAACCATATCAAAGGCTCAGAATAACAAGAAATCAAATGGTGCAAATTGCATATTTAAATAAAAAAACAACCTCCCGAACATGTAGGAAACACTACCCTGACCCTTCCTCTTAGCCTTGCCTATTTGTCGTCAATTATGTGTCTGAGCTCTTGTTTATTTGATACACTTATTTGTCTTAGCTCTTGTTTATTTGATTCTCTTATTTGTCTCATTTGTTTAAGATATAGTAGGTTGCTAACTTATTGCACTCTTACCTTAACACTAGTTATGCTCTTAGTTGCTTGTTTAGGAAGGAAATGCACTTAGGATTTCTGGTGACTAGTAGTTTTCTTGCCTACCTATGTTGAATGCACTTATTGTAAGTCGCTTTGGATAAAAGCGTCTGCTAAATGACTGTAATGTAATGTAGGAGTGTTAATGTAACATGTAGGAGTGTTGATGAAACATGTAGGAGTGTTAATGTAACATGTAGGAGAGTTGATGAAACACGTAGGAGTGTTAATGAAACATGTAGGAGTGTTAATGTGGAAGTATTGCGGCAGTTGGTTGAACTTGCATTAATTCTTGCGATCACAAGATCTCAACATCCTGGAGGGACTGACTATCGTAAAACCAAATGATTGGCGTCTCGCCCCCCCGCCTTGCGCACCATCCAGACTTAGACGCCCCGAGCGTCGCGATTTGTTCAGGACAAACACACTTCATTTATCACTCAGAAATATCTTCTCGTCAATAGGAGCATTAAATAATTTAAAATCATACCGTGACAGCTCCACCATCCCATGGACATCTCTCACTCAGTGTCAATAACTATCTGTGTGCGTCCTAAGGCATCATCAGGCACTCGCTCTGATGGCCGGTCCGTATCGACGGACTGTGTGTGTGTGTGTGTGTGTGTGTGTGTGTGTGCGCACATATGTGACAAAATCATTATTATAAAAACACCAAAACCTTGTTTAATGTAGCTATCTTTTCACATTAGACCCTTATGTTGTCGGTTGTGTCTAGCTGAAATATAGCCCTGCTCTATATATTAGTCTAATTTAGATGTCCTAATGTTTAAAACACACATTATAATTATCACGTCTTTATAACATGGTCAAATAGCCTTCCTATACCCAATACGTATATCAACAGTGATATAAAGGTTGATAGTCATAGGGACAATTTCATTATTTAGTAAAGAACAAATCAGGGTTAAACACCCAAAGAACTGCATTTGCCAAAGATCAATAGACTTCCTTAAGGATTATAAAACAAATACAGATCCCCAATGACACACGTTTGACACTGGTCAGTTAATGAGCATAAAACTAAAACAGTCCATAGTGCCCCTTGTAACACACAGATCCCCAATGACCATTGATTGACACTGGTCAGTTAATGAGCATAAAACTAAAACACTTTCCCATAGCACTCCAGGTGTCCCACAACCCCCAATGCCCCACGGGTGGTCAATACCCCCGTTCAGGATCACAAGAACAAATGAATGACGCCTCCGCCCACACACCCGGAAATACCTCCTCATTAGGATCATTATATAATTAAAAGGTCACAACATGACACATCACACAGGGCATCATTCAAAGCTGACAAAATACTGACAGGCTGTCAATCAAAACTGTCAATATTGACAGGTCATCAATCAAATGGGGGTCAAAAGGTCATCAATCAAATTTTGACAGGAGGCGTCCCTTATTAACTACTCATGTTTCATTATCAAAGAGAATATGGTCTGACTTGGTTTCTCCCCCCAGAGTCGACCATGGTGGAGTGAGGTGGTTGAAATCAGGACTGAGGAAGTGTAAGTGTGTGTTTAGTTTGATTCCTGAACATTCAACTATTGAGATGGAAAGCCCATCAACACAGCAGAATATGACTTCCATTCATTCAGATCCTACTGAGAATGAAGATGGTGGCTGATATGAGTCATCATGAAAGTGTTCAAACTGTCAATAAATCAATAATAATAACAGAACAGATCTCAGATCAGAAACTGATGCTGTATTGTGTCTTGTTCTCCCATCAGATGTCTGTGAACTCACACTGGACCCAAACACAGCACACAGAAACCTCTCTCTGTCTGAGGACAACAGGAAGGTGACACGGGTGGAAGAGAAGCAGCCATATCCTGATCACCCAGAGAGATTTGACCTACTGGAACCAGGTGCTGTGTAGAAATGGTCTGACTGGGAGATGTTACTGGGAGGTGGAGAGGAAAGGAAGGGGTTAATATAGGAGTGACATACAGAGGAATCAGGAGGAGAGGAAGAGGTGATGACTGTAGGATTGGATGGAATGACAAGTCCTGGAGTCTGGAGTGCTTTGATGATATATACTATGTCTGGCACAATAACAGAACAACAGTCATACATATCCCCCCTCCTCCTCCTCCTCCTCCTCCTCCTCTAACAGAGTAGGAGTGTATCTGGACTGGCCTGCTGGCACTCTGTCCTTCTACAGAGTCTCCTCTGACTCTCTGATCCACCTCCACACCTTCACCTCCACATTCACTGAACCCCTCTACCCTGTGTTTGGGTTCTGGTTCTGGTTCTGGTTCCTCAGTGTCTCTGTGTCAGATAGAGGAGGGAGAGTCGCCTCCTGTGTAGAGAAACACTCACACTGCTGAACAAAGACAGCTGCTGAAATGATAGTTCACTCTGTACAGGATAACACACACACACACACACCCCTACATCTCCAAGTGACAATATTAATGTTTGTATTTTCATAAAGGTTGATCCTCATCTCACTGTAAATAGAGTGTATTCTATGTGTAGGGTGACTGAACAGGGTTTTAACATCACACATGTACAAGAACATGAACATTTGATTTGGGAAATGAAATGAATGACATATTAAACCAGAGAGAAGTTATTATTGTTCATCTGAGAGTCTGTTGTTGATGATTTAAAACATCTTTCTTTTGGACCTTTGTTTTATTTGGTATTTTATTAATCTCAGTACTAAACATCTATCTTGTTGTCCTCAGTTGTTTCCAAGAATTAAACTTTAAATTGTTTTAAATAGAATTGTTTGAATTCAATATGTAATTATTATTGCCTTTAAATAAACCAATATATTGTTGTGTTGTTTTATAATGTGTCAGTCATGACTTCACTTAATTAAAGAACATTTAATCTATGACATAATTGATTTACATGACCTAAATTGGTTGATGAATTATTGAACAACAACCAAAAAGTTCATTCTGGTCAAATTCCCCTTTAAGCGGGGTGAAGAGTAGTCTTCCACCTTCCATCATCAATACAGAAACTTCCTGTTGACTGTGGACGTGAAGCGTTTCATTACCTGTAAAACAAAGAGCGATCACATGAGATGTGAAAGTGTATGTAGGTGAAACAGAACGAGTTTCACGTTTCAAGCTCAGTATCATGTGTGAAAGGTCTGCTTTGACCCAAGAGGATTTAAAGTTCCCTAGAAAACAACGAGGCCTTTTTGATCTTTCATTTTAAAAGTTTTGACTCAAATGGAACGAATGAGGAATTACATTCTTAAGATTTCCTTCAAATGTTTCCGTGTGTGTGTGTGTGTGTGTGTGTGTGTGTGTGTGTGTGTGTTTCTGCCCTTGACAACGTGTCAACTTTTTTATCAATCACAGCTTTTGCTCTTCACCAGTCACATTTCAGACGATAACATTTGAACGCCTCGCTTTGCCTGGTCTCAAAGGTTGTCCCTGCTGGCCACCGTACACTCTCTCCAATCGAAGCAAAGCAATGGCTCTGCGTCAAGCTCAGGCTCCTGATTGGCTAGTGGTAGCGTCTTTTCCTCTGGTTTCTCCTCCGTCTGGATGGAAAGTTTTAAAGGAACACACATGAACAGCGTTACCAGCAGGCAGGGGGGCGATGGCCGGTAATGATCACTGGAGAAGAGAATAGCTTCTGAACTGACCTGTGTAGTTAAATAAAGGTGAAGTCAATAAATCAATAACATGTCCTCTACTCACACACACCACCAGAACACCTCCGGGTAATTCACCTGAACATTTAAGATTGAAGCCCCTGAACTGCACAGAAGTAAACATTTACCGAGGTTAGGTCCCATTGAAGCTCTTTTGTCCCGTTGCCAGTAAACGCATCATCAACCTGGGCCCCGTCCACATCGGGAGGGACAGCCCTGAACCGCAACACCAGCCTGTTGGGATCAGGGTCATCTGTGGACACTGCTCCAACACATTCCTGGTGGGACACACACACACACACACACACACCACACACACACACACACACATACACACCCTGACTGAAGTTTTCAGACCGAACCCTGGCCAGATGTCCCCACTGCCGCAAAGTGTAAGTACCAAGTGTGTGTGTGTGTGAGACGTTTTTCAACTTCCTGTTTCGTTGTGCATTATGACCCCTTGACCTCTTGACCTCTTTGTAACTCACTTCCCGGTTTTAATGTCCAGCTCTTCAATTGGTCGGCGGTACCCCAGGAGGAGGAGCCTGCTGTACATCCTGCTGTTCGTGGTCCTCGCCGCCTCCACCGCAGGACTCATGGTGTGTGTGTGTGTGTGTGTGTGTGTGTGTGTGTGTGTGTGTGTCCAGGTCGGTACCTGGAAGCCCGCCCAGCACTCCAAGGGGATCTACGTGTCGTGGGCGCTGGTCATCCTGCTGGCTCTGTTCACCATGGCCAGAACCATCTACTGGAGGTGTCTGAAAATCAGTGACCCCATATCTAACATCACATAGAGGGGGAGAGAGGGAGGGAGGGAGAGAGAGAGAGAGAGAGGGAGGAAGGGAGGGATCAGTGGAGGAAGGAGCGAGGGAAGAAGGAAGGAGGGAATAGCTGTGTTGATCACGGCAAGAAGCATCTACTGGATGAGGCTGCAAATGATTGAACCCATTTATCATACAGAGAAAGGGAAGGATGGAAGAAGGAGGGATGAAGAGAGGGAGGGATGGAAGAAGGAGGGATGAAGAGAGAAGGAGGGATGGAAGAAGGAGGGATGAAGAGAGGGAGGGATGGAAGGAGGGATGAAGAGGGAGGGATGAAGAGAGAGGGAGGGATGGAAGGAGGGATGAAGAGAGGGATGGAAGAAGGAGGATGAAGAGAAAGGGATGGAAGAAGGAGGGATGAAGAGAGAGGGAAGAGAGGTATATAATCGGATTTACCGGGAATACCAGTTGCCGACTGGGAAAACCCTTTCAGCCTCCTAGTGGTGGTTGTGAGTATGACAGGGAACTTCTGGAGGCTCTTGGTGTCAAATGGATGGAGAGAGAGAGAGAGAGAGAGAGAGAGAGAGAGAGAGAGAGAGAGAGAGAGAGAGAGAGAGAGAGAGAGAGAGAGAGACAGAGACAGAGACAGAGAGAGAGAGAGAGAGAGAGACAGAGACAGAGAGAGAGTAATAATAGTCCCTCTATCTTTCTACTAGGTCTGTTTTTGAAGGCCAGTACCGATATTCTTGATTGGAGCTCAGATAGCTGATATCTTGTCTTTCAATTTGACCATTTTCATGCCACAAACATAGAAACATCCAGTGTTTCCCCCAGAAATGTGTTGTTACCGGGTGGAACTGTCTCTGAAACAGCATTTAGACCTTCACAAGGACACTTAACCTCTCTATTGAAACCCAGACTCATCGAATTATCCTGCTTCCTAACATCACACAAAGATGGAGAGAAGGACGGAGTGATAGAAAGAGAAAGGAGGGGTGTGTCTTGGAGTCGTTGGGTTACCTAGTCATGATGGAACATGGAAGAACAACGGTAATCATCCCGTAACGATCTGAGCAGGTTTGAGGGAAGGTAGGAAAGGGGAAAGGTACTGTCTGTTGGATTGAGACGCAGCCCAACCTCCCTACAGTAGCTCTACCTTCTGTGTGAATTCCCTTCGTGGTTTTCTCTTCGTGTTCGTTGGTTATTTTCCGGGTCCAGCTGAAGAGTTTTGTTCCACAATGAGAGAGTGAATCAGACGTTACTATTTTTCAAAATGATCTACACCACGGATTCAAAACAATGATGGTTGTTCTTGAAGGATGGTAGGTGACCTGAACCTGACTGGATCTTCTATATTTGAAGGCTGTTGAACGTCAGCTGATGTTTTTTGACTCGTATTGCTTTGGAGCAAAACTCTTCAGTTTCTGTTTCAGTTGCATTTAACTGGCTGATGTTGCCTCAAACGCAAAGGACAAAGCGAGACAATTTGATGACATTTCATGATATTTCTGACAAGGGGAGCGGGTTGCAGCAGAAAGCAGATCTCTGGATCTGCCTTGTGCAATGGAGAAGGTTTCTTTTTTCATTGATTTCATTACAAGAACGAGTAGCCAACTTAGTGTTGAACAAACCTAACTACAATCCAATCATCAATAACTCCAACCGAATCATCTCAGTAATCACGTGGATCAAATTGCACATATCAATGAATATACTGTGTGTACAGATAAGGGATGTGGGACATGTATACATACAAATATATATTATTTCATGGGTTATTTTAAATGGAAAGGGAAACATGCAGCATCTCTCTTAAGGTTGTTTTTTATTATTTCAATCATCACAGAAATCACCTAGACAGATTATTGGTTATGGGTCATTTTATTTTATATTTTGGGAGATTTGTTTTGAAGGTGTGCAGTACACGGGGTATGTCATTTCATTCAGCACAGAACAGATAAGGAAGGCCTTGCTTTATTTCATTTTGGTTTATTTGCGATAAAATGTCAATGTGATTAAAAAACAAGTTTAGACAAGCGGATCGGATAACAACATGTAAAGAGAGGAGAGGAAAAATGAATGATCAACTCATTTATCTTTACACTGGAAAGAATACATGAATGAACAGACAGAGGCGCCAGATGGGAGGAAGGGGAATCTCTTATTTCATTTACTTGAAGTGGAGTGTGTTATGAGTCCACACACACACACACACACACACACACACACACACACACCGGGAATATGGGGCATTTGATTCATATATGAAGAGTTTCGTTCCAATAAAGTGACGCCTACTCTTTAAAATGATTGCTAGTACAAAACTAAAACAAGGTTTTATTTTCAAAGGCTAAAATTAGAAATAAATACATTTTCTGGAGTGGATCGTAAATTTGACAGATGTTGAGTTCAGATGTTGAGTTCAGATGATATTTTACCCCCCAAAATGAATATAAAGCATTATGGAAATGCTCTAATTTGAGTCGGTGATAGAAATCAACTGAAGCACATAAAGGCAATGATTTATCTATTGGTGTCACCATTTCTTATTTCACTATTTCAGAAGATCAACTGACACACACACACACACACACACACACACTAATTGGATTAGCGGGCATCGTTTGGCTGTGTTACAGTGTAAATATATTCTATGGATGTTGATTATTTTGTACTGTACAGAATTACCAGAGCTGTGGCTCCTCCTAGTGGTCGGTTAATGTAAGTACTAGCTGACTGAAACATGTTGCACTACATTGTACTGGTGTACTACCAAGTCTTGTTAAATGTTATACTGGTATGTGTATTGGGGTTTTTGTACATTGTGAACCTAAAATAATAACTTTTAACAAGGTCCTCCGACTCAGACGTTTTCATCCATTCATCCATCATATCCGAGTTTTAATTCAGTTTTTAATATACTATAGGCACATTTAGTATTTTGTATTGAGTATTTTGATGTACTCTGGTTTGTACTCACATCAGAATAATGACCGTTGGGTGCCTAAAATACATAAACACCAGGAGATATCACCTATCACCCCCCTCCCCCCCCCAACACTTACAGTGAAAGACGTTTCAGTCATTCCCGCCCACTCTAAGGCCCTGTTTAGACTATGCATTAAGATCCGAATTGGGATATCAGATCTCAAGTTCACACCTCAAAGTACGTCCGTTTACACCTGGCATTAGAATGCGTCTGTGATTGAGTGATTCGGATCTCACTTCCCCGCTCTATATGCAAATAAACGCGTACATCATCATACCAGTTAGCCTGATAACAGATCAAGTACCAATCATTCATTTGATCTCGCTATGAGAGACAGTGCATTCTCTCACTCTAGCACCAACCACGGCGCAGAGAGAGAGAGAGAGAGCGAGGTCTACGGTCTTTAAATGACGTTTTACGGTATAGGACATTATTTTATTAGTTTATTTTGTAATGTGTATATATGTCGATCTTTTAAAAGACATGTTGAAATAAATAAACCTATACCAGTAGTCATGTCTCTTGTATTGGTTTGCCCTCTTATGGACGTAATGCGCTGTGTTTTTAAAAAAAAAGGTCGATAGTAATTTTGGCCAATTTTGACAGCGCTGCCGCTTAAACAGAGGACGTCAGTTGAGTAGGCGGTCCTTCAATGTGACCCAGAACGCATCGCGTGCACACTGCTAAGAGGATGTGGTCATATCGGTTCTAGACCACCTCCGAATGTGGTCTGAGCGATGCGATATTAAATGCGATTTGGGTGCGTTTACACCAGTACTTAGAGGTGTGAACTTGATATCGGATATCCCAATTCGGATCTTAATGCATAGTCTAAACAGGGCCTAAGACATTAGGGCTACCGGAGCAATTCTGAAACTCTCGCGAGATTTCAGAGCTAGACTTCTCCTGAGTTGTTGCAGGAAGAGGACGTGGAAACGTGACAAAGGTGGTCTACGAAAGCAAGAGGCTTGACTTGTTGCAAGAAGAGGATGGTGTAAACATAAATCAGCGTTGGAGACGTGTGTTGGAGTATAGAAAGCGTAGTTTAGAGTATTTGTTTTTTCCCAAAGATAAAAAACAACAACAATGGTTCGTTTTTGCGCATTTCCGAACTGTGCCAACAAAATGTTGAGGAAGACTTCGCTCAGCTTTCATAGAATACCTTTGTCAGGTTTCTACCGTCCTATTCCTGCAACAACTCAACCCTCTCGCTTTCATAGACTACCTTTGTCCACCGTCCATTTCAGAGCGGAACTTCTCCTTGAGCTAGACTTTAGTTTTCTGGTTAAAAAAGGTCTATTTCTGTAGCGATCCTTTCAGTAATGTTGTCAGACACTTGTCAGACACACGAATAACAATCTGAGCCTGTCAGTGGCAAAATCAAGCACTTTTAGTGGACGTACTTTGATCGTGCGCACTTGCCCCTACAGATTACGTTGCAGCCATTGAGCCCGTTTCACAACTGCCGACTGAGCTGATCTACCAGAGCAATTCCGAAACTTTTTGGACCTATTTTGCGGTATAAATGGCGATTTTGTAGATATAGAGCCCAGGTTTAAAAATACCGGAATTCTCCTTTAATGGATGTAAACACACTCAGTGAGACAGGTGTAAGTTCACTAAGAGCTTCATCAATGGGAGGACAAACACACCACGAGTCACAATGTAAGAGAGCCATCTACTGTATCAGACACCGATTCCCCAAAACAGAAATGTATGAAGAGCTGAAGAGAGCAAAGTGAGTTGTTTTTCACCAGACTGCTGCGATCCTCTGATACCCCACAATGTTGAGAAGGTCTGTAGGTGACATGATGCATCCAGGAGGGGCTGGATGAATTCAATGTTCAAGCAGTGGGAAAAGGAGAACTCAAGAGACATGACTGCCACTGTGTTTCCAGCTTCATCCAGATGGGAGTAAACCCTGTGGAGCAGGTAGATGATGGAGCATCCACCACTCCTATAGGAGTCTGGTAGGCAGACTGCAGAGGGCTCCAGGGAGTCTCACCAGAGGTCCAAGATGATCCAAGACAGACATGATGGACCACTGGTCTGTAGTGGTTGAGGACACTGGACCAGCCCTTCTTGGACATCGGGAGACACAGGATGTTGTCTACGATGGTGGCACCCCCTGCAGGCTTAGTGAGAGGTTGAAGAGATGCTGGAGGAGCCTCCTCAGCTCCCTCCTGGCCTGGTCAGCAGAGATGGACGGGCTGGGGAGAGAGCTCAGTGTCCTCCTGGACTTCCTGGCGTCCAGACTAGAGGTCAAAGGTGACAGGGCCTTTACCATCAAGATTTAATCTCTTTGATGCTCATTGTATCTTGTGTCTGTGTCTGTTTTATTCTCCTCTAAGCCGTTTTTCATTCATGTCTGGACATTTTATTTGCTCATCTAGTTGATTTTAATAGATTCTATTTTTATTGCCTGAAAAGCATTTTTAGATGTATTTAATCAATGTGTTTTCAGAGTGCTATAAAATAAAGTGTATTAATATTTTATTCATTAGTGTTACTATTATTATTTGTAGTAGTTTGTGTAGTATTCTGTTCTTCAGGGTTTTGGAAAAACCTTTCATCCCCCCCCA
>JAXDDX010000631.1:0-12500 GCA_034670405.1 Hoplostethus atlanticus
CCCTTTTTTTCCTGGTTGTTCACCCTCTGGTTTCCAGAAACGCCCTTTTCCCCCCCCCCCAAACACTGTGCTCGTCACAGGATGGTGTTCATCCCAGCGTAGAACTCACTCCGGCTGCGCAAAGGGGTGATGTTTTTACCCGGGCCCCGAACTACCTTTTTGTTGCTAGCCTCAAACCTGCAAAAAGGGAGTTCGGGTCCTCCGCTAGGGATCTTTCGGCACTACATTGCGGGGGGTCTGCCCGGGTAGTCCGTTAACCCCTACCCCTGCCATAGGCGTCTGGTCGCGCTGCCCCATCTGCACTCCACTCTGTCCCTATACCCTCTTCTGCCCCCTATACCTCCTCCTTCACCGCCCTTCCAGTCCATGGGACGCTCCCCTTGTGCTCGCCATTTGCCGGATACAAACCATTTTATGGGCACAGTGCGGGCGTTCAAAGCCCCGCGGATGGTTTTATCAACCCAGGGTTTTTTTGGTTAGGAAAGGACCTAACTTTCACCTGGGGCGAGGGGTGTCCACTACGTTGCTATGAACTCGTTACTACTCCTAAACTCGCGACGTCCCTGGAACTGTTGGGAACATTCCCATCGACGCCGAAAGGCGTCCTGTAGCTCACCCTGATGGTCAGACCACCGCTTTACGTCCCTCGCACACCGCTTCCCGCTATCCTTTTTTTAATACCCCGGAGCGGGAAAATGGCGGCAGGCTGATTTGCCGAACGGAGGAGAGAGACGCCTTGTAGCCCTTTTGAAGGGCGATGCAGGGCCAACTTCTTTCCCTCTGGTAGCACACGTAATGTCGGTGAAAGTCGGCATACTTTTTTGGGGTTCCCCTATTAAAGTCCCCACCACCACCATACCGCTCGGGATGCTTTTTCTGATGCCGCCATAACACATCATGTAGTCCGATAGTGCTACGGGGGTTCCCCTTGGGTGGTATTAGACGGCTTGGGTGATGACCGAGCTGAACTCCCGGGGAAAGGGTAGAAGGACGGCATAGATAGTCAGATGTCCAGGTTCGACGAGCGGGAAACGAGAAAGAGTTTTAAATGCCCTTGGGGGTTGCCCCATTTGTTGTTGGTCATGAACAAACCCCCCAGTCAAAGGATACCTTGGCGCCGTTTGTTGTACAGCTTCACGGAGAAGAGTTCTTGGGGGGGGAAAGGATGTAAGTGCGTTTTTTCTGGGTCACTTTAAAAACCGTCGCCCTCCGTCTATCAACAATCTGGCTTTCTCCCCTGCCCCCTTTTTGCCACCCCAAAGGACGCCCTGCGTGTCTCTCCGGCTTTAAGGTGCTGTCGAGTTTTTTGAATTTGTTCTTATCGTTGATGATTAGACACGCTCCCCCGGGGGACGACAATCCTTTTCTCGGGTCTGTATTGCTTCCCGGTAGTTGGTCTCTTCTGTTGTACTTTAGGGGGTATCTTCTCCCCCGCACTGCTCGGGCACCATCTGCTCGTGCCGCCCATCACCAGGGGCTTTTTTTTTTTGCACGCTTTGTCTGTGTGCCCCTTGCTCTTTCAGAACTACACCAACTTCTTTGGCATCAAACCTTTCGGGCCCTTCTCTCCGCATCCCAACACACCACCCGTTGCGTTCTCCGTCCCCATCGCGGATGAATCGTTTGGCGGGGTTTCCCCTTTTTGGGGTCGCTTGGGCCTTCAGCACCCCTTTTGTCGCTCGTCTGAGGCTGGGGGTAATCTTCTGAGGCCTCGAAGTTCCTCAACTTCGCCGGGAACTGTCCCCAAGTCACTCATGTCACCGTGTTCACCATTTTAAAATGACGGGTTTACTTTTCGGGTAATCCCGCAAACCCTCGCCACATTATCCCCCCACCGGGGCTTCGCCCCGCTCCCGATGCCGTAATGATCTCTCAGCTCGGATAATGTATTTAGTTACAGCTCATTTCAGCTTTCTTCAGCACGTCATTGTTATGTACGGGGGTGACAATCCGGGGCCTACCTTTTTCCAAAAGTAGTGTTCCCGTAATACTGGGAGATTTTCTCGGCCCTTGTCCTTTGTGTCTCTGAATATCAGACCCAAACTCGTTTTGTCGATTTTGGCGCTAACTCGAAATAGGCCACCATTCAGCTTTCATCTAGACCTTTCTTTCCTCGGTCAGGTCTCCCGAGGGTGCTCTAAGGATGGTCTCCTTTCATTCCACTCCCGTGATCAACACAGCTCCCCCTTTTCCCAGAGCTCATACTCGTCTCTTGTCCGTCGAACGTGGGCCATTTTCTCTTCCTTGGGTTTCCTATTCGCCATGGCTTTTGTTTGTAGTTTTCGGTAGCTTACTAGCTCCTTGTTACGTACTTTACTTCCCTTTTTTTCTCCCATGCTAAACTACTTGACACGGGCTAACTACTACCCCTAGCGATCGGCAAACAGCGTCTACTCGCCTCGTTATCGCACCGCCGTACTCCAATTTTCGAATTGTAGAATAATTCATCGTACCTGGGCCCCCATACCGTTAACAAGTAGATTTATCCCTTTTGTCAAACTGCACGGAAAGGGGAAATATTCAAAAAGTTCAAAAAGGGCGTACGTCCACCTGTTTTTTCTCAACTTTTTCCATTCAACTCGCGTTGTTTATTTGGTACCATTGCTGCCTCACGAAAGCAGGGCAAGGTAAAGAGAGTGAAGAACGTACTCTATCAGTCATATACCCCGGTGTGACAACACAACATGCTCAATCACACGCAAAGCGCCCCCCAATGGACAAAATAGTATCACGGGTTCACATAAACAATTGTACACATAATACAGGGATCATACAATTACATATCTCTTTATTTTACTCAACAACACCGTTAGTTTTAAAAGTTTCGCGCTGCTTTTCAAAAGGATATAACAGATTTTTACAGATAAAAATTTTTAAAATAACACAGCTTTTTAGCACACGCCCCCCCCTCAATATATTAAAAGACCACGCGGGAGTGTTTCGGGGTATTTTTCTATGAAAAAGTTGCAACAAGTAACATGGGTTAAAAACAAAGTTTTTTTAAAAAAGAAGGGGTAGAAAAATGGTGTTTGGTTAAAGCAGGATGGCCCGAAAAATTTCAACTCCGGGGTCACATATCAAATCTTAAAACACATACCCACATTCACATTGTGTAGATAGGTGTAACACCTATCCCTAATAGGCCAACGGGGGTTTTTTTTGTGATATTACCCATAAGCGTCATCTTCAGTTTATCCCCAGAAAAAAAGGAATTACAGAAAAAAATTTTAGCTCAGAAAAATAAACCCAAAGGATGCTATGAATAGGGGTCATCAAAGTTCAATACCCCCACATGGAACAGTTTTTTCAGACATAGGCCAAACGAGTATAAACGATTTTAAAACGCAAAGTTAAACACTATATCTATACCAGGGGGACATTATACGGTAACCCAGGACCTAAAAAATTAAATTCGGCTATACCAAAACGGAGACTTTAAAAAACACAAGTATGACAGCTTTAAAACTTTTGGCTCTACCAAGACCAAAATAAGGCTTTGCTTTTTGGGGGACAGCGGGGCTCATATTCTTGGGTTCACACCCAGTTATTTTCTTGGGCTACAACGCCTGGAAAAACCTTTTACCAGTCAAATACACAAACACCCGCGATATCCATGGGGATGTTACAACATGTTTTTTTTACACAGACATAGTTGACTATAATCGTTGGAGATCCACTTCCCCCCTCCGAAGTATTAATATTACAACACGTTAAGAAACACCCCATTCGATGTTTGACAAGCCACACTACTCCCTTTCCTCCCAAATCACATCGGTGACATCGGATCATCAAAAGACAGACCAAAACCAACCAATTCCATTCACCTACGGAAAAGTCATCATCAAACACATTTTTTAAGACCTATTACAGAGACTATAGACAGACAAAAGGTATCCAACCGCGCTATGTTGACACAGATACACGCGTATTATTTGAATCAAGCGGCAGTGTTTTTTTCCGGGAAATTTAGGGAAACCATACGCAGTTTTTGAAGGGCCCTGGCGGCAGGGTTCCGCGTCTTTTCAGAATGGCCCCCCCCCTATTAAAAAAGTCTACCATCGCTAAACCTCTCTAAAATCTGCGCCAAAAACTTGCACGATGGGGTCGCTAATACAACAACGCCGCCACAAGACCAGAATGCACAGCGGGATGGGTCGGCAGGGTCGCCGTCATTAAAAGACCAAAAAAATTCACGCCACACAGCCTGGGGGGGCCCATAATTCAAAAAGACGCAAAAATCAAATAAAGCGTCTCACTTAAAGAAAACCAAAACCTAAAGGTCGTAAGTTTACTGCAAGGATATATTTTAATTTCATTACAAAAGGGCCCTTTACTACACATATTCGAGGAATGTGTTAAGAGTGAATTGGACCTCTTTACTCTACCGTTGACACAAATGGCAATAAAAAATCCACATATCAAGAGAAAACGCCCGTCGGCCTCAGGGCACGGTTTTTGGGAGTTTTACAATCGGAAAGCAGGAAGACATATGATTTAACCAACACTTTTTGTTTTTACGTTTAAAATCCAAATTTTGAGGGGTACAGAATGGGACATTGGATGAAGTAGGGCGATCAATTACGCAGGCGTACCTATTCTCCCAGGTCATAGATTGATTACCATTTCAAAACCTACCCGAAGAGGCATACAGAATGTTTGCAAAACTAGGGAACGGAATTTTGGAGCCCAAATTTGCATGAATTTTTTATTAAAGATAGTCCGGCTACATGGAGATTCATCACCTTCAGGAGAAAATGAGGGGCTAAAAGAGAGAGCTTGACATACGCCACAGTCATTCGTAGAACGTTTGCGCCTATTCAGGCAATCTTTTTTTTTCAAGAAAAATTATTTTTGAACGCTTTTGACTTAAAATGAAATTCATTAGATCAAAAGATGATTTTTTGTATCATTCTCAGGGTAGTACACAATACCGGTTAACATTGTGCCCCGCTAGCGTCTTTAAAAAAAGGGTTTTTCTGTACACCTAATATCAAGCTGGCCCACCCAAAAGCATTGACCCATACAAATGCAAATACCCAATCGATCGTTCTATCTTAAAAACTACCCATACCCCGGTACCAGATTTTTGTAACAAGACAATCTTTTTTGGTCAGATACCAAATTTATCATTATAGGCTTTGTTACAACAACATTCCACAGGGACACGGGTCCCAACCCCTTCAATTTCAACTTATGATACAATTTCCTACTTTTTTATCCCCGACGGCATACATACCGGCAAAACCTTTTCCAGCCAATTTAAAAAGGGGGCATATGCCCGAGTATTTTCAATTAATTCAGCAAGGGGGCGACACTAAAAGGGCCGGGGTCAAAGCCTCGATCGTAGATTTTGACAGGGATAACTGTTTTGTTTTAATCTTGACCTGCGAGGGTTGGGGACAACACTTTCACTGATCAAAACGGGAAATGAAAGGCTAGAGGCAGGGTTTCAGAACAGCTGGGGCTAGAACCGTAAACCTATCTGCTAGCTTTTAGATCTATTATTGAAATTCCAATCGCAAAAAATACTTTTGGGATCACACTAAGTCACCCCGCTATAAATATCCAGAGCTGACATCGGTTTTGAAAAATTTAAAAAGGGGTTTCTTTTTGGGATTTTTTTGCCTTTGATCAGATCCCTACATATTGAAAAGTGCCCCCATGCTGATATAAACACAGACCTGCACTTACCCGGACCAGGGTTGGCCATATACATCACACCCCGTAGAGGGGCTTACTTTTTTGATTCGTTTGGAAAACACCCTTGGCATTCTCGACCCCAAACAGTTTTCAAACCAAAACTGCGACTGTGTTTTTATTCTACACCCCAAGTAAAAACAATCGGCACCACATGCGGAAAACATTGTGTTTTTCTTTTTTAATAACAGAAGGCGTGTCCTACCAAAAATTATTAAAAAAGTATATGATAATCTCGTCTTAACGATTCAATGGTCTGAAAATTTTGTTAACCATACAGCCCAATATGTGTAGCCATTACATTTTACCTGAAACAAGTGTATTGCTAGATTGTAATAAGTTTCAAGTCAGTTATTTTATGGATGAATAAAGTGCCCCCAACCCAAAATATGTTTTCGCTGATGTATTTTTTTAAATGGAAAGATTTTTTAAAGAATACAAAAAAAAAAAACTTTATAATTCTTTTCAATACAAAAATTTTAAAAAAAAATAATACAAAAGATGGAAAAAAAAAAAACATTTGAAAAAACAAATAAAACAAATACAAAAAAATAAATCAGAGGTTACCCAATCTTTTAACATGATCTGTAGACCCAATGAGCGTATCACGAATACTTTGTTTACCCCGAAAAAAGATCTGAGACTCATTATCGCTAGTAGAAACGGGCATATTCTTATATCCGTAATAATTGCTTGACCCTGGTTTGGGTATAGGGGTTAGGGGCACTTTAGTCAGCTAATTTTTAAAAACTCGCGCCATCCTAAAGGTCGGAATATCTTTTAACATTGTAGGAGCTGTGACATTCTCAACAAATCATAAATGTGGACCCCTCACTTTCCCCAAATTTAACAATAATTCACCCGGGCCTTCCAGCTACAACATCTTTTGGTTTTCTCTTTGAAGCCAGGGGTTTTGGTTACATTTCCCCTGCCTTTTGGTATTGTTTTAAACCTCCTAACAACGTCATCTTTTTTGTCTCGTATACATCTTTAAATCCCACATCGACCACATCATCATGAAAGATTGAGCGTCAAAAACCTTTTTCTTGGTCACCCTGTCAAACCCAGGGCAAGAAACGCTGTAGAACATGAGCTATTTTCTTTGTTTTTTCATGAAAGTGGGTGTCTGGTAGCCCAAGAAATCAGTATATCCTTACCATTCGTTTTTCGGGCAGCCCTGTCTAATAGATTCGCGAGCACTGGGTTGCCTTAATGCATCGACTATGTTGTGGCACCAATACTTTTTTTGGTAGTTCCATGCGTCGACAAAATAAACCCCTTTGAAAAAGACTGGGAAAAGGGTAATGCGGGTACCTAACAACGGCAAAAGAAAACCGCCTCCAGTCTGCTTAATCAACCTCTTCTTTCTTAAAATTTGAACCTTCTTATCGGCAAGCAGCCTGAGTCCGTTCTTTTGTTTTTTCAACCGTTGATACTGTGTCTCTGTTAAAGGTATAGCCCCTTGTAGCACATTTAAGGCTATTTCGCATAGTGTGTTGATAAAATCGTCGCTGGCAGTAGTCAGAATAACTTTCCTCATGGCAGGGGGAGCCTTATATAATAACTTTAACCGGTCTCTGTTTCTAAGAATGCGTGATGACATTTTCGACGGATCACTTGTTTTTTGGCACGTAGACAACCGGGTGGTCTGACAACAAATCCGTTCTGAGTCTTAGAGAATCAGAAGTCTTGGCTTTAAAGTCAACAAGGTGGTATCCGTATGGGATGCTTGTTGCGTCATTAAATGCCTCTAAGAAATACTTTGTCTTATACGGAAACATTTGTCTGGCCAGTAGACAGATCTGATATTTGTCTCTAGGATTTTTAAATAAGACAAGATGGTTGGTATTTAAGCTAATTGTCCTACTGGCTTTCCCCTGGATAAATAAGTTCTGCACTGGATACATACAGCTGAGGTTTCTATGGTGTACATACTTTGTAAAAACATGAATTACCACTAGCATCATTCATCAAGTCATCAATAATGAGCAAATTATTTTTTTGCGGTGGTAGGAGAGAGTCGTCGCAGAGAGACGCCGGTATGCCTTCCACAAAGTTTATGTCCCTTATTTTCAACAGATTATCGTACAGAGGCTGCCAACATGAATAAATGTAAACAATGTTGTCAATCTTGTCAGAAATGAGTTTCTCTGCATTTTCAACAACAGTCTTGACAAAGTATGTTTTCCCACTATTTGAAGGACCTGCCACAACCAAACTGAATGGATGCTGTAGCCGATGATCAAACCTCTCTGCCTCTCTAGACATGACTCTAGTACCCATATGGTAGTGTGGTATAATCAGGAAAAGCCCTGCGCTTGTTGTAAACCATCTGCAGCCGTTTCACTACTGTAGCGTTTTTAAGCTGTAGCTTTCTTTTATCTCGCTGGATCGTCTCTATCTCTGTAGTTATTACCTCCCCTATAGCCTGATTAGCCACAAAGTTTTCAACCAGTCTGCATAGTGTCTGGCGCGTGACAACTGCGGTGTTTTTTAGCGTTTAGAGTGACACCCTTACATTTTACCACGACTCTGTTTTGACGCGTGCAGTAGGCGTAGCATTTAGGACCTGATGACACGTAATCGGTAATATAATCTTCATGCTCGGAGCCACAGATTTCCCCGTCATTGATCTCATCTGTCAAATCTCCCAAATACGACCCCAATGGCGGAATCCATTCCCCATCACGTGACACAAAGATTATACTATCGGTGTCACAGTATAAGACCCTCTCTTGTAATTTGTCCAAAATCTCGTACAGCATGAGTCTAGCATGGGCGGTGGTCATTGCCCCTACAAACACATTAACATCTCTAGCTCTAGAGGCTTCGCTAGTTTTGTAGCGCCACTGCACCAGAGCCACAGTGTCAGAGATGAAGCAAAACTGACGTACATCATATATGTCGCTAAACATGAACTGTACGAATCGTTCAGTCAGTTACTAGTTCGGTGGTAGCTAGGTCCGTACGTAGAGAAAAACGTCCCCACAAGCTGTTCAAAATGAGCTTGTTACAGCTTCTGACCTCTTTATTAACACAGATTTTTTGAGGATCTAGTTGTATACCCTCTCTGTCGTAGTAATCCTGTACGTACTGCTGTTGTGTCTGCACATTGTCTATATGGCTGGGGTATCCTGAAGCCTCCTGCTTACACTTTAAAAAGGTTTTCACATATTCTTTAAACAGAGTGTCTGACTGTTGTGGGAAATGCCATACCTCGTCAATCGTTGTTATTTTGTATCCTTTTTCAAGAGCTCGAATGACACCCATGTGCCTGAGAGCGTTCTCTCTTCACTACTGTGCCGGCATTCAGATGTCTGGTTAAGCTCCTGCGCACATGTCTGACACAGCGGGAACATCAATTTTCCATGACATCTGTATGGGAGCACAGGGTGATACAGACCTCTTGGGGGTAGTACAGAACACTTGACAAAACCAAAATACTTATCGATAGACTCAAAATCTCTAAAGATAATCTGTGGATGTCCTAGAGGATATGGCTTGCGAGACTGCACTGTGGGGTAGAGAGATGTGAAGTCGTAGTACCTGATTTTTTCATGGGGTTGTGTGTTGTGTAGTAGTTTATAGGCATTTGTTCGACCGCCAAATAGAGCATCTCGCGGGTTAAGCCTTGTGGGGGCTTTGTAGGTTTCCATAAACCTCTGTACAACATCGTCTGTCTTTTTCTGTTTCTCCCATTCACACTGCCAGATAACTACCACGCAGAGACCATAGTCTTTTTTGAGGACTGAGATTTTATCACTAAACTCTCTTTTCATGCGACCAAATTCGATCCAAGTGACAGGATTTTTATGGGCCGGATTGTAGCAAAGATCACATCCGTGATAAAAACAGCCTGCAAATTCGTAGGCCGTATGCGTGTTTGGGTCATATCTGTCTGTAAAGAAAGGACCAAACTGCTTTTCTCCAGCATTGAGAGCGTGTTGAATCTCTATACCGTGATGGTTTGCTAAAAACTCAAGCCACTGGATGGAGACATTCGAATAGGTCTTGTGCTGTGCGACATATGCTCCCTCGTATGAGAGAGCTAACGTGTCAGAATCACCCTACTTCCACGCATGACCAGTTTAGGTGTAATGCCCTGTCTTGTAAAATACTCCATCATAATGTAGTTGTCGAATCCTGAGGCATTGTGTGCTACAATTGTGTAGTTTTTGTACCGTTCACATCTATACTGTCTGACAAACTTATGGACACAATCGAGACCAGAGGCCCACCATGGCTTGTCATTAAATGCTATTGCAGCTGCAAAATTTGCCTCGTGTCTCCCGTCATGATAGCGAGTCTCAAAATCATAGAAGATGTATTTTGTTTTTAGACGTTCCTCTGGGATAGGCTGGATGTAGCATGTGTGAAGTCGAACTTTATCAACAAGCTACATTGTGTGGCTGTGTCTAATTCATCAAAGTCTTGCGGCAAGTCATCATCTACACTGCCATCCTCAAACCGGTTTCTAGCCTCTCTCTCTGCGTGTGCCTGCTCGTCTCTCTCTCTCTCTCTCTCTGCGTGTGCCTGCTTCTCTCTCTCTCTCTCTCTCTCTCTCTCTCTGCTTGTGTGCGTGTGCCAGCCCGTCTCTCTCGCTCTCTGTTTAGACACAGACGGTAAAAGTTTAGACACAACTCAGAAATACCATCAATCAGGGTGTTTTATTTTGAAATTTGTTATATTTTGGAAAATTACAGGATGCTCTATGCCGTTCCTGTGTCTCACTTCCTGCTGAACTTGACACATTCGCTCACGAATCGAGAAAATCTTAGACCTGACGCCGAAACGGTCGCTGCAGGCCGCGGCCATTCGGCGCCCTTCCGGTGTGCACGGCCACATTGGTTAACATGGACGCGGAAAGAATTTTCGTCGGCATTCGTCGCCATTCGGCGCCGTTCCGCGTCCAGTGTGTCCCCGGCGTTAGGAGCGCCAACTATCATGTTTGATCTGGACAACCATTTTGATTGACTTTTTTGAACTAAGGCTATACAGCCAAAACATGTCCGACGACATTTCTCCAAACTTCAATTTCAAAGTGCGATCCATTTTCAGTTCTGCAAGTTCTTCCTGGGCTTTGATTGTCAACGTCTTTGCTGATTCTGATGATCGGGAGTTGAAAGGATCGCGGATCCAGTCATAGTCTTCATTCTTCGAAGCGGGGAAATAACACTCAAACCTTTCATCGAGCGTTTTCAGATGCGCCGCTATCCCTTTGAATAGGGATGCTGTCTTGCGAAGCGGATTTTTATGTGATGAAATGTTATTAAATAGACACAATAAAATATGGAAATTAACAGATCTTGCGGCACCCCTGGCCAGTCATTACGGCACCCACTTTGGGAACCACTGGTCTAGATGGATATGAACCACCTCTGATTCAGTGGGGCGGAGGGTGGGAGGGGCGCCGGTGGAGCTCATTCACATTCTGTTGCATCCCATTCCACTCGTGTCTTTGAAGTGATTCGGACGTTGAGGTCAAATTGTCGGGAAAATTCAGTTCATGAGCTGAATTTCAATCCAATTTCAAGCCCCAGGTGATGTGCAAGTAGTGACGAGTGGCCCCCCCAGACCTGGTGAAGATATTCTGGGTTTGTGATGTGGTCGTTGACATGTTCAGTCAGCATGGTTGTTCATTCAATAAACATTACTGTTAAACTTTGCTAAGACTCCTTTGTCTTTTCTGTGTGGAGGGGATAACAGCAGAAACAGTTCACCTCCATTACAGTTTTTCTCCATTGTATACACACAAAAAATGGAACTATGCACACAATTCTGAAAACGTGAAGCTCATGTATCAACAACATGACTCCAAACTGCTAAACTCTAAGCACAATTCCGTTGTTCTCACTCAAATATCATTCTAAATCACATATTTGCAAAACTCTAAACACAAATTGCATCATTTAGCACACTTTGTTCAACTGGAAAACACTGGCCTTCAAAATGCAACACCCTGATTACCAACTGGTCTCACTCACGTCTCACCTGTTCAAACTCAGTTGGCAAAACACTCCAATCATGTGTCAGAGCACAAAACAGGCCTCAGGTGACCTCTACTGTGTTGGGGAAAGTTGAGATGCATGGAGAACAGAGAGGAAGAGGAAGAGTGAGAGGAGGAGGAGGAGGAGGAGGAGCCAATATTTCTAATGAAATCCGCACAACTTTGGTTGACCATGTACTCAATCATGGCCTAACAATGACCGAAGTCAGCTGAACATTTTACTGTATTACAGTAACAAATAAATATTTGCTTTGTTATCTTTTTGTATTTGTATATCCCCAGAGAGACAGTCTAAACATTTTCTTACTGTAGTGTTTCTCATTTTACTTATCAGTGCAGTTACTGTGAGTTTTGCCAAAATGGGTAACGTGTGTATTCTCTGAACTCAATGTCGCAGTATCAACTATGAGTTTACAGTATGACTCTGGGAAGCTGGGTTGTGAGTTTAGCCCAATTGGAGCTCATTGGATAGACAAAGGTGCATTGTATCCTATGCTGATACAATGATTGTGTCAATGCAATATTTAGGATATATTCACAGTATTGTTTTACAATATGGCAACAGTCTTTATACTGTATGTTCCATAACATTGCAATTAAAATTGTCCCTATTTTGTGACAAAAAAAACCTAAACTTTAAAAAAGGAAACATTTCTACACAATTATACATTTGAATATGAAACATGGCCTCATGAAGCCAAAACATATAGAAACAGTATTTTGATGGTAGTGTTTTCAATTTATCACACCAGTGATGAATTGATGCTCTGTAAGAGATATTCATATGACAGCTGTG
>JAXDDX010000631.1:17500-30809 GCA_034670405.1 Hoplostethus atlanticus
ACTAAACCATTTTGCTTTACTATATTGCTTCAAAAGAAGTTAATAAAGACTTAAAATCCAACCTGCATCCAAGGGAATGTAGCTGAAATGGGAATTGTATCATCTCTCCTCTTATTTGTATCATGAGCAGCTACTGAGTGATTAATGTTACAATATGATAGTGTTGTCTTCTACATTTTGGTTATTGTGTTACTAACAATCACTCCAAGTCCCAGTGAGAAGATGTTAGAGCTGCCTGCTGCTGCTACATTTCAAAATGTAAAATAAGGGGAGGAGAGATCGGCAACACTGACCAAGAGGTTGAAGGGACCGCACAGAGTTGAAGGGCAGGGGATGTGGTAAAGTGGACCTGACTCAGCCATGGAGTACTTCCCCTCCTACAAACCAAAGAAATATAAGCAGAGGAAATCTTTCTTTAAAATGTTCCACATTTATCTTGACATAAGGTGCTATTTAATTTGTGGTTTCAGGCTAATATACTGTATTCTCTCTCTAAGTCTCAATTCTTTGATATAGTATTAGTGAACCATGTTACCCACAATACACCATAATAAGAGCTAAACCTGATGATGCCAGATGCAAGATGAGTGTAGCGGTCGAGAGGGAGAGGGGCTGAAACTGGAACAGTTAGTTAGCAACACATTATGGACTTTAGTTTACTTCTACTTCTTTCTTTTTTACAATACAAATAATCTAAACAAGTGTCTCCAACAGAAAATAATACATAAACACCTAACAGCTGCTATTTACTTTGTATGGCCTTTTTTACCTCATTTTTATCCAGGATGCCAATAATTATCGTGAAGGGCATTATAGATATTATAGATATTATTGATCTCTCTCTCTCTCTCTCTCTCTCTCTCTCTCTCCCCCAGGTAATATCTTTCCTAGCTCTACTGGTTTCAGTGGTCTCGGTCCACTCCCAGTCGTATTTTCCCATCGACTGTGCTGACATCTATCGCCATGACAACACCAGTACCAGTGGGATGTACGCCATCTTCCCAGGGGGTCCCACCACCCCTCTGCATGCTTACTGTGACATGGAGAGTGATGGAGGGAGGTGGACTGTCAGTACATTTCATAGTTTGTCTTCATAAAACACAAATAAAGTCCACAACATGCCTCGTTCACACCGTGCACACCCAGGTAGAGCAAGACAGGAGAACAGATCTCTCAGACTCTATCAGTGTCACACATTTGGTAGTTTTAGCACTCAGGTAACCTTAAAATACAAGATACCTGGTGCTCCTAGAAAGCTTTTGTCATCTGAACTCACCTGAAGTCATGCTAGTTGATTTGAGTGAAACTGTATGGTATCTAATGCTGGTTAACTTGGTTCTCTCTCTCTCTCTCTCTCTCTCTCTCTCTCTCTCTCTCTCTCAGGTGATCCAGAGCAGGATGGATGGGACTGTAAACTTCTTCAGACCCTGGCAGCACTATAAGGATGGATTTGGGAATGTGGCTGGAGAGCATTGGCTGGGTGAGTTAACAAGGGTGAGATGCATTAAAGGTGTGCTGCTATAAAATGCATTTTAGATAAATAAATATTCAACCTTTCCATCTTCATTTGCTACGGTGAAACGAATAGTGAGGCCTGTGATTTTAGACCAGGCGGCAAGGGATAGGCTAAGGGAAAAGGGAGGACAAGTAGCTGCAAGGAAGTAGGTTCAGAGTCTGGGGAAAAGACAAATGTTGGGAAATGATAGAGGAACGATAGGGCCTGGGTGCTTGAGGTAAAATGAAACAGACCTTTTGTGTGTCCTCTCAGGCCTGGATAACATCTTCCTGTTGACGAGGAAGAAGAGTGAGCTGAGGGTGGATATGGCGGACTTTGAGGGAGGGAAGGTCTATGCCCAGTACTCCTCCTTCTTCATTGAATCTGAGACCAACGGCTATCAGCTCCGCCTGGGCAGCTACATTGACGGAGGGGCAGGTGAAGATCATAACACGGGTCTTGTGTTCGGCAGCTTTGAATGGCAAGGCAGTAGAGAGACAATACAGAAAATTGATTTCAAAGTCTGGAGTGGGATTCAAAGGTGTGTAGTGATCAAGTACAGGTAGACCCAGAAGCAGACACAAGCTGGAGGCAGAGGTTCTCAGGAATGCAAGGTTTTACTTGAGAGTAATCAGGAGTAGTACAGATAACAGCAACAGCAGACAAGGGACTTACTATACTGGGAAAGCTAGCACAGACGACAGGCATACTGGGGTAGACAAACTAGACAAGCAAGCAGTGAGCATGTATGAGTTTCTAATAATAAACTGTTTCAACTGAGCTCATATTGTCATCCTTTGTCTTCCTAGGGGACAGCTTGTCAGGCCACAAGGACATGAAGTTCACCACATATGACAAAGACCAGGACCTCTCGGCTGGCAACTGTGCTCAGTATTATCTTGGTGGATTCTGGTACAATAAGTGCTACCATGCAAACCCCAACGGCATCTATGCACCTGGTGGAATCCACTATTCATATGTCTCAGTAGTCTGGTCTCACTGGAGGGGGTTGGGATACTCTCTCAAGAGTATAGCCATGAAGATAAGACCTGTCTGACTCTGTGGCTGTTCAGGAGTAGCAAGCACATCTCCTGCTCCCATGCTGTTCCTATTGAACATCAAATACATGACATACAATACATACAAATGAATAGAAGATATGAAGCTCACTGGCACATTACTCTTGGCAGAAGGTTTCTCTCATTTCATTGTTTCAATACGGGGATGAGGAACAGTCAGAAAGGTGAATAGGAGAGTTGACAGAATGTAATTAAGATAGAGATGAAAGGTCCAATACAAGAATGTCTTTTGGGAAGTCAGAAAAGAGCAAAACTACAGCTGCAAACCCCTGTTATAAGTGGCTACTGTGTCAAATGCCATTGATTGACTCATGTAATCCAGTAATTAAAACATCCTGAAAAGACATTTTGTCCTCTTCCTCTCGTTTACTTACTCATGTATTACAAGTGAATATAGTGAACATAGTGTATATATTACATTACATTACATTACAGTCATTTAGCTGACGCTTTTATCCAAAGCGACTTACGATAAGTGTGTTCAATGTAGGTAGGCACGAGAACTACTAGTCCCTAGAAATCGTAAGTGCATTTCCTTTCATATAGGCTCATCAGGGTGACATTTTCAACAGTGAGCATTTAAGAATATCCAGGGCGTAAAGATTAAACAGGAAAAATGTGGAATGCAAGTGTAAAACGTTAAAATTTGCACGACACGTCAACGCGTTTGGTAAAAGCATTTGTTTCCTGTACTCTCTCTGTAGTAGTAGGGGGTTGGACGCCTCACCAAACACACGGTGTCAGCCTTGTGCCACAGAATCTCCCTCACCTGGGAGGGAGGGGCGTCTGCTCTGCACAGGTAGACTCAGGTCACGTGCAGATGCATTAGTCCCCTGAAGAGGTGTGGTGTTGCCTGAAGAGGAAGTCATCCTGATGGGGATACCTCACCCCAACCCAAAATCCCATGATATTCCTATAATATTCCTATAGGGACTTAGCGTATGTCTATGGCACTCCGTGAGTTTATAGTGGCCTTATTGTACTTTATGGATTTTCTGGCCTAGAGCAGCCGCGTGTTATTTTAAAGTTTTGCTGCAAGAATTGTATAATATCCTTCTAAGATGTATTATAGAGCTGCGTACACGCCGTCAAAACCTCTTTCTATCTCTCTAGCTCGCTATCTCTCTCTCTCAACCACACACAGACATTCTCTGCCTTTTCTACCTCTCTTGTTTTCCCTCAGGCCAAAGTGTGATGACCTTGAGAGACATTTATTAACATGGATTAGATGTCAACAGACAAAATCTGCCAGACAACCAGTGGTTCCACACCTCTATCTATCGCTCCCCCTCTTTCTCTTTCTGAACCCCTATACCACCTTTATCACTACTAACCACCAGCAGAGAGAGAGAGAGAGAAAGATAGAATCATCTTTTCCATTGACCTTTTCTTGGGTTCATCCATCAGCAGGCCCTGGGTGAAGCCTTGGGTTTGATTTCCTCTCTCTGTCCTGGATTAGCCATCGATTACTCCTGGGCCTTTCTGTGTGGTGTTTGCATGTTCTCCCCGTGCTCACATAGGTCTCCTCCTATAAAGAACCCCATCTAAAAACATGCAACATCCTGTCCTGTCCCTGACCACGACGAGGACCTACACCTGGAACTGGTCCCCGGGCGCCGAAAGACAAACGAGGGCAGCCCACTGCTCCCTGGCTGCCCCTGGAGGAAGGTCGGCGGGGATGGGAAAAATGCAGAGGAGTCATTCATTACGACACCCTACCTGCATGTGTGTGTTGTGTTCAGCGGCGACTTCCCCTTGCGTGTTGTGTGTGTTGGTGCATGGGCACCCCGAAATGCAAATAAATTAATTCTTCTTCTTCAAGCAGCTACTGACTCCATGACAGCGATTATGGGTGGGGAAGGGAAAGGAGAGGTTTCTCCATGCCTCTCTTATCCTTCACCTTCTATTTTCACCTGATAACTTGTTTAGATTATTTGTATTGTAAAAAAAAAAAAGAAGTAGAAGTAAACTAAAGTCCATAATGTGTTGCTAACTAACTGTTCCAGTTTCAGCCCCTCTCCCTCTCGACCGCTACACTCATCTTGCATCTGGCATCATCAGGTTTAGCTCTTATTATGGTGTATTGTGGGTAACATGGTTAACTAATACTATATCAAAGAATTGAGACTTAGAGAGAGAATACAGTATATTAGCCTGAAACCACAAATTAAACACATGAAGATAAATGTGGAACATTTTAAAGAAAGATTTCAGTAGCTGCTCATGATAAAAATAAGAGGAGAGATGATACAATTCCCATTTCAGCTACATTCCCTTGGATTCAGGTTGGATTTTAAGTCTTTATTAACTTCTTTTGAAGCAATATAGTAAAGCAAAATGGTTTAGTTCTGTCTATTCACCTCCAAGTAGTCTTAGGTCTTTGAGCTGCTCCAAAGACTAAATACTGAGGGAATATACTCAGCAGATTCTTCATTTCTTTTAAAGCACAACTGAAAACTCTCATTTTGCAATAGTAGAATTGCAAATACAATTTTGTTTCTAGTCCAGTTGTTTATAATTATCATCAACTAATACCCCTTCTCCCACTACTACTACTAGTAACCTTAATTATGGGTCAGTACTACTACTACAATATTGTTATTGTTGTTATTATTATGAATATGATGAATATTATTATTATTATTATTATAGAGCTAGGGTAAGTAACACCTGCAGTAGACAGATGACAGATAACATATTTGTCATTATGTTCAGCTTTCATTGTCTTACTCTTACATGCACCATATTTCATTATGAAAGTCATTGATATGAGCGTGTTGGAATATCCAAAATAAAATAATAATAACAAGTTTAGCTACATTGCCCAATGTCAAAACATTGCTAGCGATGTGGTCGCTAATATAACGAACGCCGCCACAAGACACAGAATGCAACAGGAGGATGGGTCGGGGCATGGTCGCCGTCATTAAAAGACCAATTAAATTCCCGCCACACAGCCGTGGGCGGGCCCATAATTCTAAAAGACGCAAGAAATCAAATAAAGCGTCGGTCACTGTAAGAAGAACATCAAACCCTAAAGGTCGTAAGATTACTGCGAAGGATATATTTTAATTTCATTACTAAATGGCCTTACTACACAGTATGTCAGAGGAATGTGTTAAGAGTGAATTGGACCTCTTTACTCTACCGATGACACAAATGGCAATAGAAAAATCCACATATCAAGAGATACCGCCTCTGTCGGCCATCACGGACACGGGACCTTTGGGGTTTTACATATCGGCAAGCAGCGAAGACTATATCGATTTAAACAACACTTTTGTGTTTCTACGTGTTAAAATCACGAAAGCTGATGGTACAGATATAGGAGCATTGGATGAAGTAGGGCTGATCAACTACCCTGGCTGTACACTATTCTCCCAGGTCGATATCACACTGGGGGATAGATTGATTACGCAGTCTTCAAATACCTACCCGTATCGAGGCATACTAGAATGTTTGCTAAACTATGGAACGGAAGCTTTGGAGTCCAATTTGCATGCAGACTTTTTATTAAAGATAGTGCCGGCTACATGGACGATTCATCACCTTCAGGAGAAAATGATGGGCTAAAAGAGAGAGCTCGACATACGGCTCACAGTCATGTCGTAGAACTGATTGCGCCTGTTCACGCCGATCTATTTTTTCAAGAAAAATTATTATTGAACGACGTTGATCTTAAAATGAAATTCATTAGATCAAAAGATGATTTTTGTATCATGTCTCATGGTAGTACACAATACCGTGTTAACATTGTGTCCGCTAGCGTCTATGTTAAAAAGGTTTCTGTAGCACCTAATATCAAGCTGGCCCACGCCAAAGCATTGACCCATACTAATGCTAAATACCCAATCGATCGTGTCTATCTTAAAAACTACTCCATACCGGCCGGTACCAGAGTTTGTAATCAAGACAATCTTTTTTTGGGTCAGATACCTAAATTTATCATTATAGGCTTTGTTGACAACGAAGCATTCACAGGGCACACTGGTCGCAACCCCTTCAGATTTCAACATTATGATACAGAGTTCCTAGCTATTTATACCGACGGGCAAACATATCCGGCAAAACCTTTCCAGCCAGATTTTAGAAACGGACAGTATGTCCGCGAGTATTTTCAATTAATTCAGGCAACGGGGCGACAGCTGAAAGACCGAGGTCTAGCCATCGATCGTGATGATTTTGACGACGGATGTACATTGTTCTGTTTTAATCTTGAGCCTGACGAGGGTTGTGGACAACACGTTTCACTGATCAGAACAGGAAATGTACGGCTAGAGGCAAGGTTCAGAACAGCTCTGGCTAGAACCGTCAACCTAATCTGCTATGCTGTTTATGACTCTATTATCGAAATATCCAATCGCAGACAAGTACTACTGGATCACTACTAAGTCACAACCGTATGATGAATATCCTAGAGCTGACATCGGTTATTGAAAAATTTGCCAAAAGGGCTTCTTTTTTGGGAGTGTTTGCCTGTGATCAGATTCCCTACGATATTGAAAGAGTGCCCGCCATGCTGATAGTCAACACAGACCCGGCACGTTTACCCGGTACGCATTGGTTGGCCATATACATCACAGCCCGTAGAGAGGCTTACTTTTTTGATTCCTTTGCATTCTCGGACCCCATATACAGTTTTCTTAACCAGAACTGCGACGATGTGTTTTATTCTACATGCCAAGTACAAGACAATCTGGCTACCACATGCGGACAACATTGTGTGTTTTTCTTATTTAATATACAGAAGGGCGTGTCCTACCAAAATGTATTAAAAAAGTATAGTGATAATCTCGTCTGTAACGATGCTATGGTCTGTAAATTTGTTAACCGGATACAGCCCAATATGTGTAGCCATTACGATTTTACCTGTATACAGAGTGTATGTGCTAGATTGTAATATAGTTTCAAGTCATGATTATGTATGTGATGAATAAAATGACCCAAGTCAAAATATGTTTTCGCATGAGTGTATTTATTTAATATGCAAGATTTTTTATAAGCAATACAAAATACAAAAAACATTATAATTCTTCAAACAAAAATACAAAAAAAAATACAAAAGATGGAAAAAAAAAAACATTTGAACCCAAAACAAATAAAACAAATACAAAAAAAAACGGGGGGGGGGGGGGGGAACCGGGGGGGGGTTGGGGAAGGAGGGGGGTTGAAAAAACAATTTTTGGGGGGGGGAAAAAGGGGAAAATTAAAAGGGAAAATTTTAAAAATAGATTAAAGGTTGGAAGTATTTTTAAATTGTAAAGGGGGTGTGAATTCTTTTTAACAAAAATAAATTGTGAATTTAAATTCCCTAAACAAAAATTCACCCCCGGCCCCTTTTTTATCTACAAAAACATCTTTGGATTTTTCTGCATTGAAGCCATGAGATGTTTTACATTTCCCCTGCTCTTTTTAGGTATGTTTTTTAGAACCCCTCAACAACGTCATCTTTTTGTCATCGACATACTATCTTTCATCTCCACACAAACCCCATCATCTGAGGGAAGATTGAGCGTCAAAAATCCTTTTTCTTTCACCCTGTCTAATATGGTCAAGAAACGCTATAGAACCGACATATTTTTTTCTTTTTTATGCAAGTAGTGTCGGGTACCCCCAAACATTCAGTAAAACCTTATCCATTTCGTTTCCCCGCAGTCTGTCTAAAAATTCGCGAGCATGGGTTGTCTTAATGCATCGAGCTGATGGTTTTGGCACCAATACATTTTTTTGGGGATGTTCCTGCGTCGCAATATTATCACCTCTTAAATAAACTGGGGAAAAGGGGAATGCGGCACCAACAACGGCAAAAAGAAAACCGCCTCCATCGCTTAATCAACCCTTTTTCTTAAAATTTGAACCCTTTTTACGCCACACCTGACCGTTCTTTTTTTTTTCAACCGTTTTAACTGTGTCTCTGTTAAAGGTATAGCCCCTTGTAGACATTTAAGGCTATTTCGCATAGGTGTTGATAAAATCGCGCTGGGAGGCGGGCCCTTTTAAAAAATAACTTAACCGGTCCTGTTTCAACTTCAACTTCTTGCTCTAACCGAGCTTGGATCACCCCAAAAACACTGCCACCCCGCTTCTTACAATTTTTACTTTTTCTCCCCTTTCCCAAGCTCCCCGGGACTTATCCTCAACCAAAATGGAAATTCTCTTTTTCTCTGCCCAACCCCCTTCCTCTTTGTTTCATCCCACGTTTCCACCCGCCTCCCCTCGCTTGGACCGCCCACCCCCCCTTTTTCCGGAACCCCGCACCTGCCCCACCCCGACGACCCCTTGGCCACCCTTTCTCTGACCTTTCACACCGACGAAACGACCTTATTTTCGCCCCCCCGCCCCCGCCTAGCCCTCCCCCCCTCTCCCCCCCACCCCCCCTGGAAACCACTGGCCAAACCACCACCCCCCGCACTGCCAACCCCCGCCTCCCCTCTTCTGCCCACCGTCAACCTTCTCCCCCCCCCCCCCCACACCTCCCCCCTACCCCCATTTTCCCCCAATCTCCGCTGCTCTCCCCCCACACCCCCCCTTTTTTTTCCCGCCCCCCCCCTGAATTTTTTCCCACCCCTAGCTGCCACGATTTTCCCCCCCTCGCCTCTCCGGGACCATCCGTCCCCCACCCCCGGCCCACGCCCTCCACCCTCCCCGGGTTGCGATCTTTCTCTGGCCCCCGGGTGGCGACCGCAAGGGAAAAATGGAAAACCCCCGGGAACCCACCCCAACCCCCTTTTCCACCCTCCCCACGTCAAAACGCCTTCGCCAAAAACCTCGTTTCCCCCCCCTCTTTAAAAACTTCCCCCCCCCCCAACCCCCACCCCCCCCCCCCCCCCTCCTCCCCCTCCGCCTGACGACTTCCCCAACTTCTTTGAAAAGAAGGTCAACGATCCAAAACCCCCTTTTCCCTCACCCCCCGGGCTGGTGCCCTCGCACCAACCACACCTATCTGCCTTCCACCCATCCTCTCTACCACCCTCTCCCCCTTTTTCCCCCTTCCCACCTCCCCCCCTATCCCTTTTCTCTCCCCTCTCCCCAGACAGGTTTTCCCCTTGTTACTTTCTAGCCGCCCCACCACATGCCCCTTGACCCGTCCCATCCACTCTGCTTCATCTACTGCCCCTAACTCCTTCCTTCCTGACCCACCTCACAACGCGTCTTGGTGTCTGGATGCTTTCCCTCCTTTCAAGACTCCCAGAGTCCCCCCCCTTCTGAAAAACCAAACACTTGACCCCTCTGAGGCAAGAACTACAGACCTTTTCCCCCTTCTACCCTTCTATAAAAAACCTTTTTGAACGTGCTGTTTCAAGCAACTGTCCTTGTACCTCCCCCAGAACAACCTCTTGGACCCCCACCACCCGGGTTCAAATGGGCACTCGACCGAGACTGCGCTCCTGCAGTGACGGGTCGCTCCATGCCCTAGAGCGAACTCTCTCTCCTCTGTCCCCCCTAAACCCGGGCCTGTCTGCAGCGTTGACACGGTAACCACCAATCCTCCTCTCCACCCTTGAGGATGGTGTCCAGGCTCTGCACTCTCCTTTTTGGCATCCACCTAACGGTCGCTCCTACCAGGGACCTGAGAGGGCCCTGGTCAAACCACGCAGGCTCGCTACTGGGTTCCGCAAGGCCGTTCTGGGCCCTCTCCTTTTTTCCCTACACAACATCTCTTGTTCTTTATCCATCACACGACTTTCCTACCACTGCATCAGAGACACCCACTGATCCTGTCATTTCCCCCCCCCTGACACACAATGGGGGCACGCATTGCTCTGCCTGGGAGACACTCGAGTGGGGTGTCATGCACCACCTGAAGCTCAACCTGGACAAAACTGAGCTGATTTCCTCCCGGGAAGGGCTGCCGCACCCCAGACCTGGCCATCACCATTGATAAAGCTGTGGTGACTCAAATGGGCTGCGAGGAATCTGGTGTGACCCTGGACGACCAACTGCCCCTTCCCGGCAAACATCGCACATGAGCGCCCCTGCAGATTTTCCCCCTCTACAACATCAGAGATTCCCCCTTCCTCACTGACAAGGCAGCGCAGGGGCCATCCAGCCTTGTCATCTCCCGCCTGGGGCTACTGCAACTCCCTCCTTGCTTTGGTGCCCGGCGTTTGCCATCAGACCCCGGGGCTTTTCAGAAAGCTGCACTCGTCGGTGTTAAACCGCCCCAAGTTCTCCCATACAACTACCCTTCTCCGTTCTCTACACGCTCCCTGTAGCGGCTCGCATCCATTCAAGACCCTGTGCTAGCCTAAGGCATGAAAGGAACAGCTCCTTTTTACCCCAGGCTATGGCAAGCCTTTCCCCCCCCCGACCACTCGCTCTGCTCCCGAGCACTGGTTGCCCCCTCGCTCAGAGCCCCTGCGGCCGTCTACAGGTCCCCGGCTCTTCTCTGTCCTGGCCCCGCATGGGGAAGAACCCCCACTGATGTCAGGGCAGCAAGTCGCTGCCCCTCTTTCGCCGCAGGCGAAAAAACCCCCCTCTTCGAAAAACTAAAACCCCGACTCTTTCCCTTACCTTGCCCATTTGTCGCAATTAAGTGTCTGAGCTTTGTTTATTTGCTCTTGTTCATTTGATACACTTTTTGCTTACTCTTGCTTATTTTGGGTTTACTTAGTTTTCTTTGCTCTTTTTATTTATTCCTTATTTGCTCATTTGTTTAAGATATAGTAGGGGTTTCAACTTATTGCACTCTTACCTTAACAATTATGCTCTTAGTTCTTGTTTAAAGGAAATGCACTTTCAATTTCTGGTGACTAGTAAATTTTCTTGCCTACCTATTTTTAATGCACTTTTTTGTAAGCGCTTTGGGTAAAAACGTCTGCAAAAAGACTGAATGTAAAGTAATGTAAATTAAAGAATCTGGTGACATTTTCGACGGGTCACTTTTTTTTTTGGCACGTAACAACCGGGTGGGGCTGACAAAAAATCCTTCTGATCTTGAGAATCAAAATCTTGGGTTTTAAAGTCAACAAGAAGGTATCCGTAGGGATGCTTGTTGCTCATTAAATGCCCCTAAGAAAAACTTTTTTCTTATACGGAAACATTTTCTGGCCCTAACAGATCTGATTTTTGCTCTAGAATTTTTTTAAAAAGACAAGATAGTTGGTATTTTTAAGCTTTTTTTTTCCTACTGGCTTTTCCCCGGATAAATAAGTTCTGCACTAATACATACACTGAGGGTTTTTATGGGTACATATTTGTAAAAACATTTTTGGGCTTCCAAATTTCCGCTAGCACAATTTATCAATCACAAAATGAGCAAATTTTTTTTTTTGCTGGGAGGAGAGTCGTCCAGAGAGCCCTATGCCTTCCACAAAGTTTATGCCTTATTTTCAACAGATTACGTACAAAGGGGCCAACTGAAAAAAATTAAACAATGTTTGTCAACTTTCAAAAAACCCATTTTTCAAAAAACATCTTGAACAAAGTATTTTCCCCCATTTTAAGGCCTGCCCAAAAAACTGAATGGAGGGGTTCCGATGTCAAAACCCCTTTTCCCCTCTAGACTGACTCTATACCATATTTGTGGTATAATCAGAAAAGCCCTACGCTTTTTAAACCACTGCAGCCTTTCATTACGTAGCATTTTTAAACTGTACTTTTTTTATCTCACTGGGTCCTCTATCTCGATTTTTTACCTCCCATACCTGATTAGCCCAAAATTTTTCAACCAGTCTCAATGTCTGGGGCGTGACAAGCTGCTTTTTTGCGTTTTGAGTGACACCCTTACATTTTACCCCACTCTTTTTTGGCGCGGCAGTAGGGGACATTTAGGACCGATGACACGTAAAACGGGGAAATAATCCTTTGCTCGAGCCACAAATTTCCCCGTCATTTATCTCATCTGTCAAAACTCCCAAATACGACCCCAATGCGAATCCATTTCCCCATCACGGACACAAAGATTTTTAAATATCGGGGTCACAATGAGACCCTCTCTTGTAATTTTCCAAAACTCGTACAGCATGATCTAGCATGGGCGGGGGCATTGCCCCCCACAACACATTAACCCACCTAGAGGCTTCGCAGTTTTGTAGCGCCACTGCCCAGAGCCACAGTGTCAAGATGAAACAAAAATGACGACACAATATTCGCTAAACAATAACTGTACAAACGTTCAGATCATTACAGTTCGGGGGGGGACTGGTCCGTACGTAAGAAAAACGTCCCCACAACCCGTTCAAAATGAGCTTGTTACAGCTTCTGACCGCTTTATTTAAAACAGATTTTTTTGAGGATCTGTTGTATCCCCTCTGTCGATAACCTGTACTACGCTGTTTGCTCACATTGTCTATATGGCGGGGATCCTGAAGCCTCCTGCTTACACTTTAAAAAGGTTTTCACATATTCTTTAAACAGAGTGTCTGACGTTGTGGGAAATGCCAACCTCGCAACTTGTACACCCTGAAACCTCATTTTATCATTAAACTCTCTTTCATGCGACCAAATTCGTCCAATACAGGGTTTTTTTTGGGCCGGATTTTACAAAGACACATCCGTGAAAAAAACCCTGCAAATTCGTAGGCCCTATCGGTTTGGGGCAATCCTCTGTAAAAAAAGGACCAAACGCTTTTCTCCAGCATTAAAAAGCGTGTTTAATCTTAAAACCGGATGGTTTGCAAAAAAATCAAGCCCTGGATGGAGACATTCGAAAAGGTCTTGTGCTGTCGACATAGCCCCCTCATGTGAGAGCTAACGGTCTTCCCGGAAAAAAAAATTTTTTTGTAGATGGCCA